>VALG01000463.1:0-20000 GCA_009835305.1 Ipomoea purpurea
CGTGAGAGGTCAGAAATTACGGAACTTAGAAGGAAGCAGACAGAAAATTTTCATCAGTCTCCTTATTTTTCACCAATCTTGAAGCTCTCATTAGCAGCTTCACTCTCATTAGCAACCCCTCAGTATGCAAAGAAAAACAAGACAAAATTCATTCTCCACCGACTTCGAAACAAAAACAAGAAGAAAATGCAGCAGTGGATGCACATAATTTTCACAGCAGTGGATGAAGAACACACTCACACATATTAAGTACAACTCACACACCTTAGGCAGAAGACTCGCACACCTCAAGTACAAAACTCATGCACATTAACATTATTCATTCACGCACATTATTAAATACAAATCTTAGGCACATTAAACACAATACTCACGCACATTGAGTACAAATCTCACACAGATTAATCAACCAACACAACCGCACGGAACCATTTCAACACACAAAACTTTTATATATATATATATATATATATATATATATATAATATAATATATATATAGGGTTCGCATCGTTGGTGTTCGCCGGGTTATGGTGGTGATGGGTGGGAAATGGGGAATCATTGATGCTTGTCAAGATCATTGATTTTGTTTTATGATTGATATGATTACGTTGTTAATTAGCTAATAACTAATTACATTAAAATGAGATTTCTAAAAGCTTATCAAAAAAGTTGTTTAGGGAGCAATTTTTTGAATTTACATTTAGAGCAAAAATTGTTACAAAAAGCTTTTGAATGATACTAGCTCTATTACATTGTAGTATCTGTTCATATACTTTCTCAACCCACTGAACACAAAAAGCAATAACGCCTCCACTGAGGGTCGAACTCACAACCTTCCAAATGGAAGTCCAACCCGGTTAACCATTAGACCACATAGTCCTAGTGCTAAATAGCTATTAATAACACACTTATATTAATTTTAAACAAGTTAAACTGCTAATAGTGATCAAATAAGTCAAAATTTAGCTGATAAACTAACTAGGTTACTAAACATAACCGATACTTTTTTAGTATAAGGAATTGAAAATTGCAATAGCGTGCTAACTCATCAACCTTCAACTTTAATTTATTACTACAGCACTATAGATATGTAGCATATGTTGGGCATTGGACGGGTGGGTCAAGTTCCGCCTTACTAGATTTGAGACGTAGCATTATAGTATCATAGAGTGAAATTAAATACATGATTAATGCCCATCAATTATGTCCAATTTATTTTAAATAGGATATGTCAATCAAATAGTCGAAGAATTCTTGTGATTAAGCGTCCTTCAGTAAGCATAGTGTAGATATTTTAGTGTAAGTATAATGAAATTAGTATGTGAAAAATGAAACTAAAATCTAGAATCATACAATAAACATATATGTCAAATGACCTAAAATGCAATTGAAATAATACTCCGTATTTCAATACTAGTATAATTAAACTAGTGTGTGTAAAAATGAAACAAAAAATAGAGTTCAAACAATAATAAATATTATCAAATGAAACTATATTAGAATTAAAATAAATACTTCAGTATTGCTATAATGAAACTAATGTGGAGCTAAACTTAAGTATTGCTATAATGAAACTAGTGTGGAAGGAACATTAATTTTTTTTTTTTTTTTAAAAAAAACATAGCAATATTGTCAAATGAAATTGAAGTTTAATTAAAACGCTACATACTTAATGATCTACGCTGCTACATAGACCATGGTCCACTGTAAAATTTGCCTAATTAAATCATATCGATAAGTTGAAGGGTTGTTGAGCGCAGTCGTTATATCTCGGGACTGCGGTACACGTGCACCGTGGTCAAAACGATGTCGTTTCTTTAAAGAAACGGCACACTGTTACTGTTAACGGATCACGCATTTTTTGGTGTGTTAATTACCAACTGAAACTACAGTGTATCTAAACTGACACTACAGTGTATCTAAAGCGACTTTGCCTCACGTATTATTTTTTTATTTATCATATGAAACTGCAGTTATATCAAAATGATAATGTAGTTGTGAAATGAAACTGCAGTGTATATAAAATGAAACTGAATAAATTTCACATATTTGAGTGTATATTGTGCAATGAAGCTGTAGTTATATAAAAAATGATATTGTAGTTGTGTTTTAATGAAACTATAGTGTGTATATAAAATAACATTAAATAACATTTTCACATATTTGAGTGTATAAATATCTAATGAAACTGTAGTTATATCGAAATGAAACTGTAATTGTGTTGAACTGAAATTGCAGTGTATACAAAATGAAACTGAATAATAGAGTTAATTTTTGCGGAACAGCGCGGAACGAGTACCATTTCTTTTCATTAAACAAAACGATATCGTTTTGTAGTTTTAGTGCATAATAGATTATGCACCGCGGTGCACGATAACAAGGCGTTACCACTTACCAACTATATACCTCGGAGTTATGATGAAGACGACCCATGCATCATGGGCTAATTCAAGGATCACTGATCACATTATTAACCTTATTAAAAGGAAAAATAGTAATTTATGCGTCTCACAGATATGTCAATTATAAATATCACATTTGAATTATTAGTGGTGTAAATATTGCCCATCAATTTTTAAAAACATGACATATATTACCCTTCTTGTACCGTATGTGAGAAAATTTGAAGGGTAACATTTACACTACTGGATAATTTTATGCTTAATTTATTTGTTACCGGTAAAATCAGACTTATTTGATTTATTTTGACAAATTCTAATATTTAACTTTACGTTTGTAAACTTTAAAAGGCTTAATTGTATTAAAATTAAAGTGATTATTTCACCTAAAAATATTACTTGTACTTTCAAATTTTACTCCATCTCACAAATCGAATGAAGATAATTTTTCTAATTTCACAAAATAAAAATGTCCCATATATCAATGCTTGCCAGATAAAAGATATGTACTTGATGGAGTTGAATTTGGGACTCCGGAAACTCATTTCACCCTTTCCCTATTATTATGGTTTTCGAGGACTTATAAATAGCCTCGTAGAGAATGGTAAAAGCACACTGAATCTGCCGGTGATTGATTGAAGAAGACAATTAAGTGAAAACATGGATGCTTTTCTCCTTTACTCACTTTTCTTTTTCAGTCCTTTACGTGTCCCTTTCCATCATATATTTCATCACTAAGGCCAATACCTCAAAACCAAACCTCCCGCCAGGCTCCACCGGCTGGCCGGTGATCGGAGAAAACATTGACCTGATGGTGCCGGAGAAATACATATCCGACAGGATGAAGAAGTATTCGTCGGAGGTTTTCAAGACCTCGATACTTGGGGGAGAAAGTGGCGGTGTTCTGCGGCGCCGCCGGGAACAAGTTCTTTTTCACCAACGAGAACACCCTCCTGACCACATGGTGGCCGCAGTCGGTGACGAAGCCGCTGATGTTCCCCACTGACCCCCAAAACACCCTCCGGAAGATCACGATTCTCAACCGGGACCAACATCCACGAGATTTTCAAACTGGAGAATCTCAAAGACTACATCCCCACCATGGATTCCATGGCCAAGGTATAACATTTTAATATACAATTAGTATTTATATATATATGTTGGTTATTATTAGGATTACTCGTTATCACATTGGCCATAGTTTGATGCTTAATGTATATTTTTAAATTAGTATTTTTAGAATTTATTCTTCCAAAGGTTGAACCCCAATCCTAAGTATTTTAAAATTTATCAAAATATCATTCGCTATTCTAGGGTATATCACTGAAAGATTATTAACTTTTTCATAAAAGAAATATTTAAGAATGTATAACTATGACGCGTAGCAGAAATGTTGGATTTAGTAGTGCAATAGCAATTTTAAGGGAAAACACTCTCATCGGATAGTACCCTAAGCATAGTTTTTGCAACACAAAACTCTATTAATTGGCGTGATCCATCATTCCTCTTGTTGCTACTTCCGTCATAAATGAATTCTTGATTTGACGTAGTCTTCTGATGTGTTCATTGCAATTTTAGTACCTTGGCGCAGTGCACCTTCAAAACAGAACCAAATCCTTATTTTCCAAAAAGACAATTGATAATAGGCATAGTTTGTCATCTGTATTGAATATATATGGTAAATTATGTGTATGTTTCATTAATGTCTAATGCGTGATTCTAATTAATTGACCAAAGTTCATGTTATATTTTATATTGTAGTTTTTTAATACACTCTAACATATTTATAATATATGTTTAACAATTATGTTAATTTTGATTTGGATGAGGTTCGAACCGAAGACGCGACCTTTCTTATGAAAATCAATGGATAAGTTAAGAATAATAAATAAGTTTACGAAATATTCCGTTACTAAAGTTTACACTGATGTAATACATGGGTATTTAGAAAAAATAAATGATATGAATACTAATAAAAAAATACTAAAATCAAAATTAATATGAACCATTCATTTTAGCCAACAATTCACTAACATTTTTTTGGATCCCGTTAAGGGCTTAACTTTATTGGCTCTTATTAAATGCTTAGATTATAATTGGTATAAGGGTTCCTAATTTTTCGAGATTATTAGAGTTATCTTTATCTTAAAAAAAAAAAAAAATTAAACCATAAGCTATTTTGAGTAGGTCATAATTATAGAAAGCACCTTAAAATCTGTATCAAACTAATTTCTATTCGCACCAGATCAACCTAATTAAACGACCTCTCTGAAAGTCTACCGTCACTCACTCATGCTAATTGAAATGGTTTATGTGCTTACACAAGGAACATATCACCGAGGAGTGGGCCCCATTCAGAGAAGTCAAGGTTTATGCTCTCTCCAAATATTACACCTTCGCGCTGGCGTGCAAGCTGTTCTTGAGCATTGAGGACCGCGACGAGGTTAAAAGGTTGTTAGACCCAATAATCCTCGTTAGCTCCGGCATGTTCAGCCTGCCACTCAACTTCCCCGGCACGGCCTACAATCGCGCCATGAAAGGCGGTAGCATGGTGCGCCGTCAGCTGGTGGAGGTGATTAAGGAGAGGAAGGCAAAGGCGATGATGAGTAGTTTAGGTACGGTGGAGGATGAGGGGCGAGATGTGTTGAGTCGCCTGCTTAGCGTCACCGATGAGGAGGGACAACACTTGAATGAGTTCGAGATTTACCATTATGTTATCGGAATTCTCCTTCCCACCTACCATTCAACCAGTGCCGCCATAACCTTTGTATTGAAGTTTCTTGCTGAACTTCCCCATATTTATCAACAAGTCTACAAAGGTAAATAAATTAATAACATCCTTTGTGATTTTTTGTGATGTTTGTTTTAATTGCATGTATTTATATTTTGATTCATGATATTATGTTTTCCTGTTTTGAGATTGATGGATTTAATTACCCGGGGTGTACCCGAATCACTAAATCCGGATAAGAATAGGAATAATAAATAATAAATAAATAATACGAACAATATAGCAAAAGGGCCGTGAGACCGTACATTATATTAATTGCCGTAAGAATTGGCTATTACAGAGATTCAGTAGGACAAAGTGTGTAATAAGTGTAGAATATAGATTGAATGCCCTTTGTTATAACAAGGATGGAGGTTTTATACAAGCCAAACCCCCCAACCGCCTCCCCCTAAACCGGGGTGGTTAGATCTCAACTTTGACCGGGTCCAATGGTGGTCGCCTCCAGGTCCGTGTACCTGCGCTCCAATGTGGTGCACCGGCAATCACAGATAGTCAACACCCAGCGCATCCGACATTCGACGCCATCAACCAAGTACGACGCAACAGTATCCACAACCCACCCTCAGAGATACAGCTAGCTTCACAACGGGTGCAGCATGACCCTAAGGCTGGCTAACATATCTTCTGGACAACAACCTTGACACAGAGTACAATTCGATGGGAAACATCATTTAGATATACTGATACGCGATGTCAGACAGTGGGTGATCTTAATAATAGATACCTTTGTAGTTTTAATAGACCAATTACAAGCGTAGGCTCTTATCTAATATAGTATTTGAGATATATTCCTACTGCAGTAAAACAACTAGTAGGATAAAGCCAAACAAGTCGAAGGGAGACAAATGCAGTTATGAGATTAAGTTGGGAAGACAATGTGCAGAGAGTATCGAAATAATCATAAGCACATAAGAGATGCGCAGAGACAACTATCAGGCAAGTATAATCCCACGCTAGGACAAGGTAGGCCTTAGAGAGGACTTGAGTCTCGACGTGCCAAACTATATAAACCAGAGTACACAGTAGGCATTTAGCAATCCAAAAAGATGGAAGGTTGTCAGACAACCATCATTAAAGAAATATAAAACACATGACAGCATATTTCAATAATTCCAAAAACAAGACGGACAGATGCGAGCATTTTAAAAACAGTAGCAATGCCAACAACATGAGAGCGCGCACCTCGATATTAATATATCCAATTGCTCAGGGTAGAATAAATCGCACAGAATTCCTATTGATGAATAACCGAGCAAAAGCCAGAGGGAACCACCTTCAATATCTCCCCTAAACAGACGAAAAGAAATAATCTTACAGAAGAACTCAACAATACGAACAAATATACAACAAATCAACTTCGCATGGATAAACCCATATAAAGGAACATCCACAAACAACAGAAAATAATTTAAAGCCAGGCCAAAAGAATGCCAGGCCAATATTTGGAATATATGTAATCCAAAGGATCACAATTCAACACAATAATACATTATAAAATGAAAAACGAAAAATCACCATAATACAAAGTACAAAAATCATTTGGAAAGCGCTAAAAATATAAATGTAAAAACAAACCGAAGATGCAAAAATGACGCTAAAGACCGGAAGGAGTGCCCCAACCGCATATGCAAACCGACCAACTAAAAGGACTGCAGCATACAAAGCCATACGGGGAGAGAAAAAGAACGCGAGCCATGGTATAGAAGACCCAAAAACCTCTGCAAAAAAACTATCACAATGAGATAAAGAGGGTGAAACCAAAGAAAACATAAGTACTTTCGCAAAACGCTCAGAATCAATAATAATAAAAAAAGAAAGACAGGACTTCAAAGAGCAGTTCATCAGACTAACGACTTACTAATCATGGCAGCGATAATAAGAACCAACATTTAGACAATAAATATAATAACCTGTACCATCAGCCTGACAGTTATGCTAAATCATAGAGTACCCGGGCTCATCATAAATGTATGCGAAACACAAGTATAAAACCCAGGACATGATTTAGCACCAACTAATAAAAGGTCCTGAACCACTTCAAGATGAACCGCTACTCGCACTAGTTCTTACCAGAGACAACGCAAATTCCCGAGAATGGGGGATTTAAGAGAAATGATGCCAACACGAGTAAGAAACGGCCGAGTCCTATTTTAGGTATTGATGCAGATTGGCCACCTAAAGACCGCCCGACCAGCCCGCGACCGAGCATTAGTAGTAGACCTAGTATACGTGTATGATATACAGACAGCTATTCCGACCCCATTGATATGCATTCAGCTGAACCGTCTATAGCTTTGATCACGTGAATCAGACCATGTACGTGACAAGTGAGGCCGCACCGCTCGGCCAGATCAGAACCATCTAGGGCAATCGGGTACAATGCCGACTCCCACTTCGCAGCAAAATCACTCTTGTCACAAAAGAAACCTCCACCGTAGCAGTGCATAATAATCAAGACGGTATAGCAGCATCCACTCACGAGCAGGTTGCGACATATGCGGACAAACTGTACAGACCGTCAAACCAGAAATAGACAAAAGTATAATCACCAGCTAGCTAACAACTGATCAGACCGATACGTACAAGAGTATCAATATAATTAACAATAACCCACATGTAATACCGTATATATAAATCGCAGAGACAGCATCCCCTACCGAGGCTCAACACACCCGAATAACAGGCAACCCCGAGAAAGCAGAAGAGGTGAGAGTACCGTCAAGGGTGAGCCAGATCGGAAATAGAACGACAAACGCGAACCGGCATCGTCTCCTCCAAAGAGACGAAATTAAAGAGGTTAAGATTATACCTTGTCTATGCCTCTCTCCAAAACCACCTGCCGAGCCACGAGACCCGCCGCCGGCTAGATCGTGCAGCGATATGCAAAGGGCCGCAGTGGCGCGGCCGGCACTGAGCACCTGGAGGGGAGAGAGCTACCTAAGCTAAATACGACGAACCAAAGAATACCTTGACCTCTAAAGAAACGGTACTAACTGCGTACCGTTGCAACAAACAGATAATTACATGAGCAGTTCATATGAGATATAAAGTAGTAACCCGATGAATAGCAATCCGGGGGTATAAGAACCGAGTAAAGTCGAGATCAAGACATGATCCACTGTATGGAGCTTAGTCCCATACATAAAGCACCGAAAGTTCGAACTCGAATAAAGAAAACCGACTTCTCGATACGGGAGCAGCGAAAACTGTAGCGCCAAAAAAAGTATATGCACTAAGATGGCTCAGAGTACATAAAGTGAGCATATTTAAAAAAAGTGAGTCCAAAGTAATATAAATACAGGAAAAAAAAAAAAAAACAATAGTACGTCCTACGGTCAACACGAAAGAGCAACAAATGCCCGAACAGGCGAGATACATGAAATGACCCAAAACAACGATCCAAAATAATCATATAGTACGTATAGATATGAAAAGCACAAAATAAGCACATGACCATAGAGTCTATACTATAGGACTTGATAACTGAGAATCAACATGCAGTCGATAAATTAAGAATTGAAACACAAGTTACCAAAATATTGAACCCTTAATAAAGCCCATCTTAATAGCGAGCTATGACTGGTATAAAGATCTCCTTACGCTGTTGAGCCAATCATCTTAAAGAAGGAAAATATGATTGTCAGATATTATAATAGTGTAAGAGACTGAATCGATCCTTATCGAAACGATAATAATTAATGACAAACATACTCGACAAAATAATGTACAACTACTAGTATATATTGCAATTCATCTACTATGATCATAAACATGTGCATATCCTCATACTTACTTAAAAATAATAATATCGAATGCATCGTAATAAAATAAAATTTGTCTCAACATCCGAGTAAATAATAATCATAAGTAACATATAGAAACTACATGAGTAGATCTTCAGAATGACTTAGGTATAGATATAGTCCACGCACTTTGTGGTAATGCTTATTCTCTAATGGCGGTGGTTATGAAGATTTTCAAGTATCATTGCTAGTTTAACCCAACATTCCTACAAGTGTCATTATGTTATAGGTCGATTTAGAAAGATCAACTCTATGGATCCTCAAGCCCTCACCCCCTGCCGAAGATCTTTTCCATATAATAAAATTGGGCCGCGCGAATAGTTATAGTCACAAAATATAGGGATACAGTAGGAAGCCCACGAGTACGCATCCACATAGAGGGAGAATACAGCTCTGCTGCCTTATGAAACCCGTAAACACAATGATTCTTATGAATAGAAAGAAAAAAAGAAGTGATTTTTTAATTGTCATATACCTAAATATATGAGCAACGAACCAGTTTAGAGGGTATAACCTGGGCACCGGACCCACAAAAGAAATCAACAACCGGCACATTCCAGAAGGCACCATTCTGAGACCTAGCAACTCCCACAGGTATCCAATGGGCGAGAGCCCTGCTCCGTAATTCTATCATCCGTCCTTAAGCCTATACCAGCTTCCGACTACGGCAAATTTTTCTAAACTGTCTGTATACCTTCTATTTTCTGAAATAAGCACCGCAATATTTTAGTAGGATGGTGAATTATTTATTCCTTCTAGTTCGCGAGTCCCCAGGTATAATACGCGAGTTCAACATTATAACCGGCCGTCTTTCTCTCACATGTCCTAACTCTGCAAAGGATGCCTTCCCATCAACTCCAGCAACTGCGAGAACAACTAGGATTATCTTTTTATCTTATCGATCTCTACTTTATCTTAGCTGGACACCATATCTCGGACTTAAGATCATCCGCACTTTCCCTGTTCCGTGGTGGTGCCTAACTAGTTTTTTGATTTTTTTTTTTCTTACCCTTTTTGTTCCCTTTTGTAAATTGTGGCGACTGCCGGTTTTTGTGGTTTTTTGCTTTGTCTCCCAAAGCATGCCGCTAACTTAGGAAATTTCATCGTTTTATTCTTGGGAATTCGGCGCCTTCCCTCCGTGTGGGCCAACTAGGATTTTTCCACCTTATTAATGCGGACGTTGTTGCTTCCTCATGTAGGCCCAACTAGGATTTTTACCGCTTCCCTACACGCGGACCTGTTGGACTACCTTCCCTCCATGCAGGCCAACTAGGATTTTCACCACATTTCCTACTTGCGGGCCGATAAACTGCCTTTTTCGTAGCATTCATCACAAACGGAGCCAATGTATGGCCGACCTCAAACAGAAATTATATATTTTTTGTAGTTTTTTTTTTTTTTTTTTTTTTTTTTTTTTTTTGCAATTCTAGGCTATGTGTAATATATATATATATATACTATATATATAGCTATATATATATATAGTTATATATAGTATATATTATATATATATATAATAATAATATATAAAAAAATAAACAATTAATTTTTGTAGGATTAGAGTGGTAAGGTAGGTAGGCGTGCCTTTGAGCCTGACTAGCGCTTAGGGTATTTTGAACCTTGCAATGCATAGTCAGGTTGCCATGGCGCTATTTATTTATTTATTTATTTATTTTTATGAGTTTGACAAACAGTTGTCAAAAATTGTTGTGCAATCGCTAGTTGTGTTGGTTATTACATTCTTCCAATTTTTTGGCCTCATATATTTACTGGTGATTGGTGTTATAGACACACTTTGATGGTAAAAAATAATAGCAATATAATGGAATTATATTATTATTATTATTATTATTATTATTATTATTATTATATATTATTATTATTATTATTATTATTATTATTATATATTATTATTATTATTTATTATATTATTATTATTATTATTATTATTTATTATTATTATTATTTTTCATCAGATCCCTAACATGGTCAGATATGCCACTTTTGATATTAAAAAAAAAAAACATTGTTTCTGATAAGTTTTCATGATAACAAATCTGAAAATTTTAAACCATGCATGGGTTAATGTGCCATTATATATATCATATTACCATTACTTAATTTACCACTTACTTCAACAATAAATCTAAACTTATATAACGTTTTGTGAATGACATTTGTATAGACATTTTGGAATGTATATTCAACACACAAGAATCCCAAATTTTCTCAGAAACCAGATAAATTTGATCCATCGAGGTTCGAGGGAAATGGGCCGGCAACTTTCACCTTTGTGCCATTTGGCGGCGGGCGAGAATGTGTCCTGGAAAAGAATACGCCCGGCTAGAAGTACTTGTGTTCATGCACAACGTTGTCACCAACTTCAAAATGGAGAAATTGGTGCCGGATGAGAAGATAGTCTATAATAGCGCATCGCCAATTCCGGTCAATGGCCTTCCTGTCAGACTTACACCCCATCAGAACTAACTTTTTGTTGCACTGCAATGACGTTAAGAGTCAATGATCGATGTTAGTGCTTAATTGAAATAATTTGTGTTGGTAGTATAAGTTGTATTAAGTGTTATTATTTGTTTTTTTTAAGCAAAGCGAAACTGACTTCATTAATAGCTTAAGAAACCCGAAATACATGTTGGCGGGATAACATCCCACTCTCTGAGACAGACAAAGAACCAGTTGCCCTTGCTAATTCATGAGCCACTCGGTTCGCTGATCTCTTGACATGGCGAACACTCACGTCACCAATGTCATTAGATAAAATTGCTTAACAAGTAACCCTACGTACGAATAATCAGAAAAATATAATTAAAAGCATTACAAAATTTTAAGCAATCGGACTCAATAATGATGCCTGAGGACTGTAGGCCTTTCAGCCAAGTTAGGGCCTCCTTCGCCGCGATCGCCTCCGCTATGAAAGGATCTTGAATGCTCGCAACATGGCCACTCTTAGCCACAAAACGGCAGGTATGATCCCGGAGAACAGCGAAACCAGCTCCACACGAGAAGATAGCAACGTCGACATTGCATTTTAGATTTCCTCGGGGGTGGATTCCAAGCAGTGGCGTTTGTGGTTATCCCCTCTCGTACGAGGCTGCTGAACGTTTCATGCCAAGTGTTGTGTAGTGTGGTGAACCTTGTTACGCAAAATGGCCGGCGACACACTGCGCCAAACGCTCATATCCTTGTTACCCGAACCGTATTTGTAAAGAAGTAGTTTGTATTGCTGAGTTTAAGTACTAAATGAGTACAATGTTGGAAATTTAGATAGTAATGAAAATTAATATTTCAGATTTATTTCTGAAAACTTAAATATATAATTGAAGTTGTGGAGTTATAAATATTACCTTAGTTTGGTAGGAAGTTAATTGGGAAATATAAATGTATGAACACGGTTGGAATTGAAAAGTACCAATTTCGAGATTGAGAAGTTTACTTGTGAGAAGTTAATTTCTGAGCAGTTGACTCTGAGAAGTCAAAGATAACCATTCGAACCTTCGAATAGTAAGCAACCATTCAGTTGGGAAAATGATCTCTCGGATGCATGCCTTGTACTTGACCTTCGTCCATTCGAGATGAACTAAACATTCGAAATGATAAATTAACATTTCGGATGGATTGTGGATAAATTAACATTTCGGATGAATTGTGTATAAATTAACATTTCGGATGAATTGTGTATAAATTAACATTTCGGATGGATTGTGTACAAATTAACATTTCGCATGGATTATATATGTCCAGTACGTGGTTTAATGCAAATATTTTGCATGAAGTACTAATGTACGCAGGTACATTTTTATTATATCCCAAGGAAGATATACATTATTATGCAAGGACGGAGTGGTCGGAGCCAAAGAGGGCAGCTGCCCCCTCATCCCACCCTACCCACCCCCATATATAATCTTTGTATGTATATATGTATATATAGTACATGATTTAGTATTGTATAAAAAAACTATTTAATATTAATAAAAAATGAGTAGATCAGTTCACACACATACATATATATAACATTCTTTTATATTAATAATGAGATGTGTAATTTATGTGTTTTCTATTCAAATTATTTTATCAATTAATTATATTCATATTTTTTTATGAATATTTTTATAAAGTTTCAATGCGTTTTATTTTTCGTCATTGCATATCGAACAATATTTATAATTATATTTTAGGTATTTATTTTTATTTTTTAAATAATCTCTTTTGTTTTAATGTTTCGCCTTTACTGGAAAAAATTTCTGAATCCGTCCTACTTCTTTGCCCCCCTCCCCAATCGAATTTCTGGCCCGTCTGTTATAATGTATATAAATCTTGTGGAAGGTGGAGTTTTTAAACTGTCGTAACTTTCATGTAACCTCTTCTAGCATCCAAAATATTTTCATATAAATATTTTGGAGAGACATCTGAAAGATACATGCAATCAACTTGTAGTATACCATGATATTCACAATTATACAATCCTACAGGAAATTCTTAAATAAAGCAACTTAAGAATTCATTCATTTTCTTGTATCACATAAAATAAAATCTTGAACTTTGTTGTTTTTGCTGAGAAATATTTAAAACTTATAGGAAGTGATTACAGCCTTTAAGATCTCGTTTCCTCACTTCCCTCAATTAGCCACCCCAAATATCCTATTTTCCAACATACAACTCTCATATGCTTAGTGTAACGCAGCTTGTAATAACTACCGTGCTCTTTCATTAAGTGTCTGCACCCCTTCATAACTTTGCTACTTTAATGAGGTGTTGCTCTTGTTAGGAACAAGTTATTTATAGATTTTGATGATACCAAACTATCTTAGGATGTAGATGTAACACCCTGTGTTACGGCCTCTAACCCAAATATTATTTAATATTACCCTGAAAAGAGAATTAAAATCCATTAATTAACTAGGAAGGGTCCACCATAGACCATGGGACCCTTGCCTCTAAACCAATCCCTTAGTCCTATAAGAAATAGAATTAGCAAACCATACCATTCAGACCCTAATTAGGACTCTTAGATATATAAATGGGGGCATAGGAGGCACTAGAATTCACACCACAATAGATATCACCACACAAGAATCCCAAGAATTCCCTTATCACCAACGTAGGAGAATCAAAGAAGAGAAGATCTTAGAGAAAGAACCAACTTAATAGGCCAAGAATCTACATTAGCTAAAAGGTAACCCATGTCTCAACAAACCTTATTTTTTCCTTTGCTAATAATCTTTCTTGGCTCTTTTGATATGCAATCTTGCTTGTGTTGATAAATTTTATGATGATGTTGTATAACTTGTATGGATGAGATGATATTGTATGTGTTGATCTGATAATCCTTGATGATCTATAGAGGATTTGATATTGGTGTGATGTCTTGTATAATCTTGATGTCTTAATTTAGATGAATTAGGATTTTGATGTTTTGAAATATGATTAGAGCCCTAGTTAAATTGGGAACTTCGTATTATGATATTCTGGATATAATTGGGCAGGATTTCGCATGTTCGGGTGTTAATTATGTTTAGGAGTCATGTTAGGATGTGTTCAATATATTGTTTTGATCCATTATTTGACTACGTGGTGTCGTCGTTCGCATTTAAAAGGTCTAAACATGGTTTCGGGTTCCACGAAAGATCCCGGACCAATATATAGAAAAAGAGTCAGTGGCGTAGGTGGGGTAGGAGAACCCGCCACCTACCCGCTGCCCCAATTGGGCGTCGCCGGCAGCGAGCAGCCGGCGGGTGGTCCTCGTGATGGTGGTTTCCCACTGGTTTCTCCCACTTCGGGATGGTGGTTTCCCCGACCCTCGTGGTGTCCCAACCAGGGTTGTAAAAATCCCGCTAGGCACCCATACGCCGTGGGATTTCTGCCTAGGATCCCGCTTAGGAGACCGGCCGCCTAGGCCCGCCTAGCGCCTAATTCAGCCGCCTAGCGCCTAACTCATCCGATTACGCCGAGTTAACTCGTCAATTTCTGTCGAGTTAGTCGAGTTAACCCGACCGACTCGACCTGCTAATTTTTTCCGTTTATATGGACATAGTACTGATATATGCATCATATACAGCGTGATAGTTTGATACTTTTCAATTTTGTTTGAGTATTTGGGTATTTCATTTGAGTTTTTTTTTTTTTTTTATTATATTTTTGAGTTAGATTATGAATTTCATTATGTTTTATTTGGATGTGTTATTTGATTGAATGTTGAAAAAGCTTCATAAAAATTGTCAAATTGTAAGTCTGTATGTTTTTTTAGCACGCTAGGCCTAGAATTCGCCTAGGCGCATAGGCGTGCCGGGCGCCCGATAGGCCCCCAGCGCTAATGCAACCATGGTCCCACGGACTCCGGTGTATGTGCTAATTAGTTTGAGGTTTCCGGGTGCCATTCTTAGATAAAAGAGTCTTGGTGTATGAAGTAGTTGAATTGGTTATCGTTGGCCTAGGTAAAGGATGTATGAACCGCCCCTTAGGATTATTCATGATGTGGATGACAGCTAGGTTTCATTATACATGTTCTCCTTTCCAAATGGTTTATGTGGGTTGATGTGACTTGCTATGTGTTATGTGTGCATGATCCCAAGTGCGTCCACTGGTTTGGTTGGATCAAACGTTTTACATGGAGGCGGTTCTTAACCTATTGCGGTCTGATAAGTGCAAATTGTCATATTTTATCACCCATGCTCCTATTTAGCCCTTGTTTTTTATGATATGTAAATGTTGAAAAATGATTTATTGCTCATTTGATTATTATGAACAATTCATTATCTTTGAGTGGAAATGAAGGATTTAGATCATGTTGGATGCATTGGAGTCAAAGGGGAGCCAATGTGAAGCTAAAGAGATGGATGCAACACTTCCAAAGGAGCCAAAGAGTTATGTTTCAATGGTGGTTGATCATATGGATAAATTAACCAAAGGCAAAAGTGACAAGTGTCAAAAGTTGAAATTCGTGTGTTTGGCCACTATTTTTTTTTCGGGCATATCTCGGACTATAAATATGAAATTTATGTGATTCTTGTCCCATTGGAAAGAAGACTCAAAGATCTACAACTCATATTCAGACATCAAAGCCTAAAAAGAAAGCTACAGGGTTCGA
This sequence comes from Ipomoea purpurea, assembly GCA_009835305.1. Classification (NCBI taxonomy): domain Eukaryota; kingdom Viridiplantae; phylum Streptophyta; class Magnoliopsida; order Solanales; family Convolvulaceae; genus Ipomoea; species Ipomoea purpurea. Next base: position 16,098 of record VALG01000463.1, read on the forward strand.
AATTATCCTTGAAGTTGAAATTCAAACATAATTCAAAACTGACCACTGTTTGGTTTTTGGACCATATCTCAGCTAGGAACAAATGTCCAAATGAAGTGATTCTTGCTCCATTGGAAAGATAACGTGAAGGGATACAATTATGATTCATGCAACAAATGCTAATTCAAATGTTTCGAGGGTGAAAAATGACCTATAAGACAGACTCAGTGCACAGGCAGTGCACACTACCTTGTGCCACGGGTCTGGCCAAGCCCGTGGCCACACCCGTGGCCACTGGGCAGTGTAAACTGCCTTTCTGGCCACAGGTGTGGCCAAGGCGTGCCCACACCCGTGGCCAGCCCTCTGCAACTTTATAAACTGCTTTTCACTCATTTTAGCTCGGTTTTGACCCATGGTTGAGCCCTAGCTTCCCTCTTTCATTCTCCTTCATATTTTTTTAGGTTATTAGGCTTAGATTTATGTTTCTTAACACTTTTGAAGCTTGTAATCTTGGATTTGAAGCTTGGATTCCAAATTTGAAGATTCTTCTTCCATTTTCAATACATAAGTTCTTCTTCCTTTTATCTCTTTATTTTGCAAGATTTATGTTTCATGCTTATGTTTTTGTGTTCTTTATGAAATTTAATCATGAGTAGTTAGTTTTTGGCTGAGTTAGGGTTGTATTATCTTCTTGATGCTTGATTTGTGATTATGCAAAAAAGGGAAGAACTTCACCTAGGGTTCATGTGTTTGTGAAGGTTTTGTATTTATATCTTTTAATGTTTGATGTAACATTCATTAGTTGTGTTTTGGAGGACTCCTTCTCAACGAGAGTTAGGTGATGAATCCAAGCCACCCCTTGCATAGACCCGATTTCTTCCTAGAAAATAGGGAAATTGGGGGCTTTAGATGCTTTGTGTGCTTGATGGACTTGGAATTGATTCACCACGAAAGTGGGAATTTGTTCTAATCCTTGTTTATTAATCATAAGAATGGTTTAGACTAGGATACCTACGTGCATTCCCGTTGATTCCTTGGTTACTTGTTCTCCCTAATCCCTTAGAATGTTAAAGCATCTTGATGATAATGCTCCCTAGCTTGAGTCCTATTTCTTTATTTCGCGTTTACATCTTGTTAATATGTTTGTTACTTTGTTTAGTTACCGTAGCCTCAATCTCGCTATGATTTGCTTAGCTTCTTGTTGATTTCCTTATGCTAGTGTCTAGTTTCTTGTGATTGGCATATGCGTGCATAACCCCCAATCCCTTGAGGACGACATAACACACCTGAGCTCACATCTTATTTTTGCTACATCACGGTCAGTGACACACTTTTGGGCTGCAGTCCACCGTTTGGCTGCGTCAAACATTTTGATGAGTTGCGGTCATCGGTTGGCTGCGGTCAACCCTTTCATGCTGCGATATGAGGCAGGTGCTGCGGGGCGTGTTAGCGCTATATACGCTGACCCTCATGTATGGGCATGCGATTGGTCCTGTGGCGCCACCAAAGTGTGCCTATATGATGATGATTGAATGACGATGTGAATGATATGAAATAAACTTGTGACCCTAGGATATATGCTAGTATCTTTATATGCTTGATTTTAACTGTTGAATGTGCTTGTCCCTACTTGTCGAGTGTATCCTGGTTTTAAAGCTAAGAGTCTCCTAAGTATATATATTCCTGCTTCAAAATATTTCATACCTATATATATATATATATATATATATATATATATACCTATTATACTATATATTAATATATAGTATATTATATTATATATATAATATATATATATATATATCATATATATATAATATATACCGTATTGTATTTAAGCGTTGGAGTGGTACTAGCATCATTCGCTGAACAGATATATTTGGCTTTCAGGCACAACGATTAGCTAACGGAGTGCGTTAGAGGACCTCGGCTTAGATAGTTAGTCTTTCCTTTCGGCCTGCGTGCCTTGAAGATATATTGACATTACTTTGAGGATATTTAGTTAGTATAGCCTGTGCACTTGAGTTTTCAGCTCAGGTGTGGCATGCTCTGTGGGATTGAATTAATAAATTACTTTCTATTATAAGATCAAAAAGTTTTAAAATTTTGGGGTGTTACAGTAGACCCCTATTTTTTTTTAAATAAAAGTCTCGTATGACATAGGCCTGAAATGTTAAATCATGCACGGAGATTAGTAGAATAGGCTCTACTGAAGAATGAAGATGATCGAAAGTTGCTGTGTTGGAAAAATCAAACCCCCCCCCCCCACCCCCCCCCCCTCCTGTGCAAATAAATCACAGGACGACAGAGGCAAATAGAGATGGTCAAACGCAATAAATAACAGAAGGGAGACAAATTTAGTGGAAACCAAAACACGGACACACGAACACATATCACTATACCAAATCGTTGGGTAAGAGTTTTGCACCACCAGGCCAACCCACATCTAAAATATCAATCAACATTCTAGGAAATCAGATTATAGTTCACAGGCTAGAATAAGGGTAAACCGTACTCAAGAATATTCAACCCACCACGAACAAGGGTGAAAAAGATCCATTTATGAGCTTAACCCCCCACAAAACTGATGATGCTGGAACCAAACACTAAATTACAATATTTGATGAAGAAGTACCAAGATCTTCCGGCAAACTCACCCACAAATCCAGTCAGACGTGGACAAAAACTGCGAACGCCGCCGTGCACCAAAGAAGCGTAGCAACCCGACAAAGTAGCACAAAAAGAAAGAAGAAATAGATTTGTCGATTAATTGCTGCTACAACGTGAAAAGAGAAGAAGAATGAATTTTTTCTTTCTTTTTGCATAATGGCTTCTGCCCGAAAATAAAATAGATACTGTGTAGTATGTAAAGTTGTCTGTGTGTGGTGAGGAAACATAAATTTTCCTCCTGTTATAAGCAGGAGACCTTTGGAAAGAAGAAGGTAATTATCCTAATTTCCTCATAAACCTAGGAACTCTTCCAACTATTCCCATAAGCATTAGGAATCTATCAATAACCTAGAAACTCTTCATAACTTAGGAAACTCATATAAACCTAGAATACTCTTCCAAATTTCCTTAGGAAAATTCTTTAAGATTATCAGAAACTTTGCCAACCTTCTCAACTCACTCTTTAACTTTATTACAATAAATTCTCCAACCAAATAATTGCGCAAATTATGCCATTAAGCTACAAATATTGCGAGAATAGGCTGGCAAATGAGATATTTACTACATTGGGGGATGGCCAGTGGGTATTTAGAATTAAAGCTAATAATGTAGATTAAGTTAAAATATATAAATCAAATATTATGCTTATTAACAAATTTGACAAATTATTCTTATAACTATTTATGGGGAGTTATCAAAATCTGATATATTTTTTTTCGTAAGATTTTGTATTGTCAATTTAATTCCATTTATATCTGCAAAAAATGGTAAATTTAAGGGAATTTAATTCATATTGAATCCTTTTGCCTCTAGCCTCGAGTTGAAATCCTCTTACGATATCGATGGCAATTTTCGACAGTTTAGGAATATGGATAAGTTTACATGATTGGAATGCAGGGTATTAGAAATAAATGCTAATATAGGTTAAAATAGGAAAAAAAATACTAAAACCAAAATAATATGAGTCATTCTTTTCACAAACAATTATACCAACATTTTTTAGTATTTTGCTATATTAGTTCTAGATTACCATTAACATGCGATTGCGTAAACCTTAATATAATATTATATATGTCCATACTATATATATATATATATTATATATATATCGTATATATACCGATTATATTATATATATATATCTATATAACTTTATTACTAATATATACTATATATATATATATATCTATTATATATATCATAAATATAGACTACTATATAAGTATATATAGCACTAGTATATAGAGACGAGAG
>VALG01000463.1:22500-30623 GCA_009835305.1 Ipomoea purpurea
ATATTTTTCCTATTATTTAACTTTTATAATTTCAATTTTTTTATTCTTTGCTTCCGCATTATTCCGCTATATTCCTAACAAGTGGGATCAGAGCGGTTTATTTGAGAATTATTTTCAAAGATGTCGACTGTTACCAAGTTCGATATCGAGAAGTTCGACGGAAAAATTAGCTTTTATATTTGGAAGGTCAGATGGAAGCCGTTCTAACCCAGAGCGGTTTGAAGAAAGCGCTAGTTGGGAAGAAGAAGAAACCGGCTGCAATGACAAATGAAGATTGGGAAGATTTGGATGACAAGGCACATTCAACCATCCTTTTGTGTACTGTCTAAAGAGGTTCTACGTGAGGTAGTAACTGAGACAACTCGTCAGATTTATGGTCCAAGCTGGATACGCTTTACATGGCCAAAACTCTGACGAACACGCTACGCCTGAAGGAGCGTCTGTACACAATCCGTATGACGGAAGGTACTTCTATTAAATCTCACTTGGATGAATTCAATTCTATTTTATTTGACTTGGAAAATATTGATGTCATAGTTGAATATGAGGATCGTGCTGTTTTATTACTTGTCTCTCTCCCTAAATCATACAAGCATTTCAAAGAAATTATTCTGTATGGTAATAGTAGTGATATCCTTACTTTCGACAATGTTAAGTCAAACCTATTGTCAAAAGAAAAGTTTGACTTTGAAATTAAGTTTGAGGACAAAGGTGAAGGCTTACACTATAAGGGGTTGTTCACTTGAATCAGGGAGTAGCAATAAAAATCTAGATCCAAGTCCAAAGGACGGAATTCCAACAAATCCTGTAAGTACTGCAAGAAGCATGGTCATGATGTGACTGAATGCTTCAAGTTGAAAAACAAGCAAGAGAGAGAAAAGAAGTCTGCTGAAGCTAGTATTGTTGGAAGTAATTCAGAATGCGATGTTATGTTTATCTGTTAGCTCCGGTTGCAAACAGAGCGAAACCGAGTAGATTCTGGACTCGGTTGTACATTCCACATGTGTCCTCACAAAGAACTGGTTCGTCTCTCTGAAACCGGTTGATGGTGAAGTTGTCTTGCTGGGTAATGCTACCCAAATGCAAGGTTAGTGGATTGGAAGTGTTCAGATTAAAACTCATGATAACGTTGTCAGGACACTTATCAATGTTCGGTATATTCCTGATTTGAAACGCAATCTGATATCCATGGGCACCTTGGAATCTCTAGGGTGCAAGTACATAGCTGAAGGTTGAGTTTTGAAGGTTATAAAAGGTTCTCTTGTTATCATGAAAGCTTCTCGTTCTGGAGGCTTGTACGTGTTGCATGACAGTACTTTGGCAGGTTCAGTAGCAGTATCCTCATCGATGTCTGATGCGAATCTCACTCAGTTATGGCATATGCGTCTGGGGCATATGAGTGAGAAAGACATACATCTCCTGAGAAAGAAAGGCCTCCTTGTTGTTCAGGTACGGATAAATTACAATTTTGTGAGCATTGTGTTTTTGGAAAACAAAAGATGGTTAGTTTCTCTACTGCTACACACCTATGCCAAAGATGTATTGGAATACATACATTCCGATTTATGGGGACCAACTAAATTCCAGTCTATGTAAGGCTGTAGATATTTTATGTCTATTATTGATGACTTTTCTCGTAAAGTCTGGGTCTATTTCCTGAAACATAAAAATCAGGCATTTTCTATTTTCAAGAAGTGGAAAATACTTGTTGAGACTCAGACAGGTAAAAAAGTCAAGAAACTCAGGACAGACAATGGCTTGGAGTTCTGTGAGTCAGATTTCAATGACTTTTGTGCGGCAAATGGAATCGCCAGGCACAAGACCTTGCTTGGTAAACCCAGCAGAATGGTGTTGCCGAACGTATGAACAGGACTCTATTGGAAAGAGCTCGTTGTATGCTCTCTAATGCTGGGTTATGGAAACAACGTGATTTTTAGGTCGAAGCCGTTTCTACTGCTTGCTATTTGGTGAATAGATCTTCACATTCGGCCCTTGATTCAAAATTCCAGAGAAAGATTGGTCAGGTAATCCTGTTGACTACTCTATCTTAAGAGTTTTTGGATGTCCTGCTTATGCTCATTCCAGTACGGGTAAATTAAACCGAGAGCTGTCAAATGCATTTTCCTTGGTTATGTTTCTGAGTCAAAAGATATCGCCTATGGTCTCCTGATTCTCAGAAAATCATTCTGAGTCGAGATATCATTTTGACGAAAATGCACTACTTTCTTCTGGAAAAGTTCCCAGTACAGGTGAGACGCAGAGTACTGGTGAAAAGGTGGAGTTTGAGTTCAGGCCTATGATAGTGTTACTACCACTGATGGTAATACTAAAGATGATGCATCTACTAGCACAACACCTCTCGTCGAGCCACAACGCGAGAGTATTCTATTGCCCATGATCGTCCTAGGAGGACAATCAAAAAACCTGCTAGGTATGCTAGTGATGATGAAACCAACATGGTTGCTTATGCACTTTCAGTCACATAGGAAGTTGATGGTGATCCATCCTGCTATTCTGAGTTATTCCTGTTACTAAGTTCAAGCATTGTTTGAGTTTAGTCGACTGTTTCCAGTTGTTAATTCCACTATGGATTGACCCAAGGTGGAGATTGTTTAGAAATAATATTTTGTGGCTCAAAATTCATGAGACCATTTCCTTCCACGTTGCATGCAACATGGTCTTCCTTCTTGCACGTTTGCCTGGCCTCTCCCACCATCATTGCCGAAGTCGTTGCTTTCTCCTCCAAACATGCCGCATTCCTCTCCCAATTTAGAATGTATAAATAGCTAAGCATTCTTTGTAATTAGACACATCCAATTCAATATTGAATTCTTCGCCGAAGTTGTTGTTCTCCTCCAACAATGGCCGCATTCCTCTCCCAATTTAGAATGTATAATAACAAAGCATCTTTGTAATTAGACACACATCAATTCATATTGAATTCTTCGCCGAAGTCGTTGCTTCTCCTCCAACATGTCGCATTCCTCTCCCAATTTAGAATGTATAAATAGCTAGGCCATTCTTTGTAATTAGACACATCAATTCAATATTGAATTCTTCTTTCCTTCTGATGCATTTTCTCACGTGTATATACTATCGAGATCAATTCGTGATTACTAATCATTAATTAATTTTAGTGATCTAAACAAGTCAAATTGTTAAAATTGATCAATTGGACAATAACACCTCATATAGTATAAAATTTGATAATATCTTTTGATAGTGAGAATTTGGAATTGACCCTCTGTGATTTTTATTATGATCATATTCTTTTATATGATTCTAATCACAATTACAAAGAAGTACACAAATTACATGCCATTTAAATACGACAATTTCTGGGAGGTAGTGGGAGGAGATGTATCTGGTTTGCTCTATAACGATCATGCCTTGGAATTCTTGTGTATCCCCGAGGGTTTGACATGATTTACTAACATTTTTTTGATCCCTAAGAAAGAGGTGCCTGATGACAGTTACAGATTTAAGGTCTGATTGCGTTGATAAGTCATTTATAGAGTTACAGCCAAGATGATAGCGAATTAGGATGAAAATGCTTGTATGGAGGGACTGATCTAGAACCCAGAGTGCCATTTATTCCGGGAATGTTTAATCATGATCAACATCTCTAAAACATATATGATGCGGCTGCAAAGGTGGGCGCATCGTATCTTAAAATTAGAAATATTGTGGTTAGTGGCTTGGAGTGCATTAAAATTAGATATTGTCAAAGGCCTAATGACAGAATGAGTGGATCTTTCTAAGAAAGATGCTGACCGTTATTGGGTTTTAAGGAGAAGGGTGGATTGCTGTGTGAAACGACTGGATTCAAATTTCATTAACTTCATAATGGATCAACGGTAGATGGCATGGGGGACGTGCGTAAAAACAACTAGGGTCTCAGGCAGGTGAGATCCCTCTCTCTCCGTTTTTTTATACGTTTATATTTGTGCCAGAGGCTTTCTCTCGTAATGATTACTTAGTCCGAGTTATGAACAGTAGCAGGCTCGTATACAATGGAGTTGCGATAGCATAGGGGGGCATCCGCCGTATCACACCCTATTTTTTTACGGGATGATAGTTTGCCTATTTTTTAAAAGCAAATTATCCAGGATGGCGGGAGTTTATAAGGCAATGCCTTTGCAAAAGGTATGAGATATTGTTTCAGGCCAGGGAGGGTGAACTTAAATATTATCATATTAAATTATTATGCTTTAAGTAGGAAATACCCAGGAGGATGACATGAGTGGTGCAAGCACCCAATTTTGGGAAATTATTTGGGCCTACCTTCCTTTGTGGGGATGAATAAGAGAGCTGTTTTTTCTAATGTGGAGGAGAAGATCAGGCAGCGGATTGGTTCGTGGATGTAAAAAGTTGCTTTCTCAAGCTGGTAAGGAAGTATTGTTGAAAAGTGTAGCGCAATCTATGCTCTACATTTTCAATGGTGTTTTTTTGTTACCTGGAACAGTTTGCCAGTCAATGAGCGAACTATGAATAAGTATTGGTGGGGGAATGGAAGAGAAATGGAAATACATTGGAAGGCTTGGGACAGGTTGAATTGTGCGTACCGAAAAAAGTATGGTGGTATCGGTTTTAAAGAGCTTAGGGCTTGTTAATCTAGCTATGCTGGGAAAACAGGCATGTCGTTTTCTAACAGACCCAGGATCACTCGCAGGCAAAAATTTATAAAGCAAGGTATTATCCCACAACCAGTTTTACTGATGCAAACTATTGGTAATTGTCAAGTTACTGTTGGAGAAGCTATAATGGCATCTCAGGGGTGCGAAGGAGAATTGGGAATGGACAGACAACTTTTAATATGGGAGCATCCGTGGTTACGAGATAATCCTAGCCCATTGATTCAGAACAGGGAAATGTCAGAACAATTGAGAGATGCACGAGTTCTAGGATTAGTTGATTTTACAGACACACACATGGGATCCACATATTTTATCACTGACTTGTTTTGGACAGACAACTTTAATATGGGAGTATCCGTGTTTACGAGATAATAATCCTACCCATTGATTCAGAACAGAAATGTCAGAGACAATTGAGAGATCGTGCACGGGTGTGCTAAGGTTTAGTTGATTGTACCAGACACTACACATGGGATCGACTATATTTATCCTTGACGTTGTTTATTCCTGAGGAGTGTGGAATGGACGAATAAATATTGATGCCACTTGATTTAGTCTCTGATTACGAGATCCTCATGGTATTGGATGATGGATCCCACAATGGGGATCATCGCTGATACTACTGTAAGAATGACCTGAGTAGGGCGCTGATTGGGGTGATCTAATTGAAACATAACCCGTGGATGTTGATTAAAATCGGATCTCAATGTGGAAATTAAAAAGTCCCCCTCAAATGAAGACCTTATTCTTGTGGAGAGCCATTATGTGACTATTTATTCCACATCATAACCAATCATAACCTGTTGACTCATTTAAAAATGTAGAGGTGGATCCCTCAATACCTAGCCGAATGTGTGTTGCATATCATTGAAGATTGTATTACATGCTTGAGTGTCTGTGAATATTCATAGATTTGTTTGGAAATATAACCACAATCTGGCCTATTCATCTATATTATTCAGACTCTTTATAGCAACATGGCTAAACAGGGTGCTTTGGCGATCTTGACGGAGGAGCAGACCCGATGATGATGGTAGCGTTGTTATTATTATATTTGGAGAGCCCAAAATTCAGGCTGTCTGGAAGGGATCTATGACGCGGGCCTACCCAATTAGCCAGAGCAGCAAGCCGCAGCACTTCAGGCGTACGGCGCTGCCCAGGACTACGTACCGAGCCGGGCTTCGGCTATCGGTGCCATCTTACATCGCCCCCCCCGGGGGCTATGTTAGGTACTAACAGGAGTGTGTAATGTGGACACGGGCATATCCATCACGGACACAGGCGAACGGCTACGTACGGGCAATATTTATTCTAATAGCGCCAGTGGCTCTTTATAGTGGCAGAATGGAATGGCAATCATTTATCCCGGTTTGAATTTCTCACCACTTATGGCGGAGGCGCAGCATACCAAGGAAGCAACTGTCTTGTTAATTTGAACGGAACAACACTATCAGTATAGTTAAATACTCACGGATTGCATGGAGTTGATACGATTATTCCGGCACTAGTCACACGGCCAGATTCCATTCATACGTTGACGGTCGACGACTATGACCCAATGCAGAACTTATGTCGTTTTACTTTATAATCGAATTACTTTAAAACTTACATTCTCTTAGACAGGTAATAACTTACAATGACGCATACTTTAGCCTCGTTTAGCATATACCATCAGGATCAAAGTGCCCTTTATGTACCTGGAGTCTATCCCCATGCTCTGACGCTATTTCACTTTGATTCATTTAAATAGCAATGCAAGAACTTGACCTTCAAAAAAAAAATACGACAACTTTCATTAGTAAGCCACAGTTTTGTGGGTACCCTCTTGATAGATCAAAATTAATATATTCAAAAATGAATACAAGTATATAACTGTATTTTAACTGAATAAATAATACTTCAATTTTGTATAACAAATAAGAATACAAGCATCTATACATACTGCCATACAATTCATAATACATTAAGCTGCACAATCTATTGGTCATCGATTATGCAGTTACATTGCAACCACTTAATGTTTGAAAATTAGGGCACTGGCATTTACTCTTAACATTATGTAAATTTATTAATTATAATTAAAAATGTTGTAATTAAATTAAGAGTTAATACATCATTTCATGCAACTTCGACCTATTAAGATTCACCAATTTGATTGCCGTCGAATCTATCAAGTGCTCAATTTAAAATTTCTGTAACTTATACAATTTTTAATTAAAATGGTTCCTTCGACTATATCGAATTCATCACTTGTAGTCCTTTGGACTACATAAAGTTTTTCAATTAGTCCCTAATTTGCAGTTAATATAATTTCAAAATTTAAAAATCTAAGAATGTAAAAATGTAATAGCCAGAAACTAACACTGAAATTAACTCTTATACTTAAATAGTTAATCCATATATAGTATATTGTAAATGATTATGTCTAAATAGTTCATATAACTAACACTATTTTATGTCTACATTTTTTAAAAATATTTAATTAGAAGGAAAAACGTGTTTCATGTGGTGAAGTTGTTAATTAGTGAACAGTACACGCCAAACACTCGTATGGAGGAAGGGTGTACGATTTTGAATTCCACGACAAATATAATTTGTAATATGTTACGCTACCCTAAAATTAGCGCACACAGAGTGTGTGTTTTTTTTTCTTTTTTTATTTAGATTATCACAATTTAGTCCTTACTAATCTTAAGTCCTTAAGACCCCGTCTCTAGAATCACTGTGAAGGTAAATTGCGCATAATGAATTCAATTCAGACCTGTAACATTCTTGGACAATTTTCTTATACTTACACTGTCACCTCCTGTCATGATATTTAAGTCAGGTGATGAACCAACTACGGTAAGTCTCGGGAGCACATTGTGTTTTTATCATTATATGATGTGATACTTTTTTGCATGATTTTTTTTCCATTTTAAATATTAAACTAATTTGACAAATATTGATTAACAAAGACTGATTTTCATAGAGGTGCATAATATTGCTTTTGAAATTTTATGTCTAAAACCACTATGTTACAATTAATTTTTTTTTTAAAACTTAGTGGTATAAGTGTATGACTTACCCACTATGTTACATATTTTCTTGTGATTATTTCTTGACTAAGGTCACAAAACAAGATTTATCTAGTCACATTATTGAATAGTGATTGTGATTTCTTTCATCACCAGAAAATAAAAGAAGAGTTAATACCGTTTGAGGTCCTCCGAGTTCATAGTTTTGGCCACGTTAGTCCTAAACTTTCAAAGTGATCATCTGTGGTCCTTCGACTTTTCAAATTTAACCATTTGTGGTCCAAGGTTAACCACCCGATGGTCCTTCAAGTTCAAAACTTAACCAGTGTGATCCTCGTTAAAGGACCAATGGTTGGTTAAAATATTAATAGTTGAAGGACCATGGGTGGTTACTTGGACACGGAAATGGTTAAATGAAGGTCGAAAGGACCACATATGTCAATTTGAAAGTTTAGGACTCTAAATGTGC
>VALG01000464.1:2500-11697 GCA_009835305.1 Ipomoea purpurea
TTATGCGGAACGAGGGCGCCCAGGTTGCGGAAAGTTGTTGCGGAGCGGAACGAGGGGCCCAGGTTGCGCGGAACGAGGGCGCCCAGGTTGCGGAAAGTTGGGGTACGAGGGTGCCCAAGTTGCGGAAAGTTGGGGTACGTGGGTGCCCAAGTTGCGGAAAGTTGGGGTACGTGGGTGCCCAAGTTGCGGAAAGTTGCGTGGGTGCCCAAGTTGCGGACTTATGCGGAACGAGGGCAGCCAAGTAGCGCACAGTTGCGGAACGAGTTGGCGAGGTTGCGGAAAGTTGCGGACTTATGCGGAACGAGGGCGCCCAGGTTGCGGAAAGTTGCGGAACGAGGGCGGTTGCGGACTCATGCGGACGAGGGCCCAGGTTGCGGAAAGTTGCGGAACGAGGGCGCCCAGTTGCGGACTTATGCGGAACGAAAGTTGCGGACTTATGCGGAACGAGGGTGCCCAGGTTGCGGAAAGTTGCGGTACGTGGGTGCCAAGGTTGCGGAAAGTTGCGGTACGTGGGTGCCGAGGGTGCGGAAAAGTTGCGGAAAATTGCGGTAAGTTGCGGAAATTGCGGAAAGTTGCGGTACGTGGGTTGCGGAAATTGCGGTACGAGTTGCGGAAATTGCGGTACGTGGGTTCCGAGGTTGCGGAAATTGCGGAAAGTTGCGGTACGGGGGTGCCGAGATTGCGGAAAGTTGCGGTACAGGGGTGCCGAGGTTGCGGAAAGTTGCGGTACGTGGGTGCCGAGGTTTGCGGTACAGGGGTGCCGAGGTTGCGGAAAGTTGCGGTACGTGGGTGCGAGGTTGCGGACTTATGCGGAACGAGGCCGCCCAAAATGCGCACAGTTGCGGACTCGTGCGGAAAATTTCACGCAACAGAGGTTTACCCGCCAGCCACCCCAGTACTTTTACGACGGTTGCGTGTTGTGCCTTGGCCTATGTCGTTTTACCTCGTTCTCGTGCCAAAATGGCATATACATTGGTTTTAGAGCTTATTGTACTACTTAATTAGTGAGGCAAATGAAATGTCATATATTCATCTCACATTCCCAACAACCCCAAGTACTTGGCTAAGTCAGACTAGGGACTTTGCGGACAGCTGGGCATAAATTTGGACATCGTCGTTTTCAATGAAATAATCATCCAAACGCTTTGAAATTTAACAAGCATTGTTAAAATGCTCTAAACTAAAGGACCATGCAATAATTTGAAAAAAAATGCACGGAACCACCCGAAATGGCCGTGTGATTTACGGGACAAACCGTGCTCTACTCCTGTTCAACTGGGTTTTTATTTACTACTAATAGGGGGGCCAAACAACCCCTCCCACCACTACCTCAACACAACGAACCATCTAAATTCCGGTCTCAAGTATGGAAACAAAAAATACACAAATAAAACATCAGGTGCAACGAAATAACCACACACCACGGTTCGAGTTTTCCACACAACCCAACGTTCTCCGCAGGAGAGCTAGTCGAACTCACTCACCACAACAGTCATCAACCCACCATCGGAACGGGCACCCCCCCTCGTACCCGGTGGTCCGTACAACCTCAACACACCCAACTCACCAGAATGAATCCGCATTTTCCCGCTCGGGGCTCATAACCGCAGATATTTAGACAAGAGCGTCCCCGGCACAGACCCTCGGCCAGCTCGCACAGAGACAGGCAAGGGGGGCAACACACAAAGCCGGAACCGAGACGGAACACTTGCAAGCAACACGATTGGATCCCGGTTTGGAGCAAGGGGTACCAATTCCTAAACCAACCAAAGTTGAAATCTGCCAACATACCGTCCAACCTAAAGGGTTAGGATAAATGGCTAATAGGGGGACCAAGGCACCAGTGCTACTAAATCGTTTAGTAAGCTCTGTTTCGCTTCAACGAAATTGTGGTGCGGCCGCAGGGGCGGGAATGGGCGCCCCCCAGGTGTCGCAATGCACGCCCACAAACCCCCAAGCAGAATCCGACGGCGCAACAACAAACAAACCAAATGACTCGATACGATTGCGTGTCAGCACGCACCGGGCGTGGGGGAGTAACGAAAGAACCCCTCGTTTTAAAGTCAACTAAAAGCATAGTGATTATATAATCAAATAGCACAACTAATTGCGACTCCGCCCTCTTCACTTACCCTCCCATAGAGTGGCATCACCCCACAAAGCAAAACACACAAAAAAAAACAAAACCTGCTCGACGGTCAGAAGAGAACCTGACGGCAGCACACGGGACAACCTCCGCAAAAAAAACACGACCCGTGGGCACAAGTCGGGCAAAAAACCCAAACCGTGAATCTACAATAGTATACGTCTCTCCAACGTAAGGCATAAACACCACCTGTCAAAGTTCACAGAAATCCCTCCGTTGTAATACCAATCCGTCTCTGATAACAGCATGTCTAGATAAAACCTGCAATATGCTTAACCCGAACAGCAGGCCCATACACTTAATCAGCGCACGTATCACTGACAAGTTGCAAAAACGCGGCGTTCCGTCAACCTATCGCGCTGAGAGATGTGGGGGGCTGTAAACACCCACACCATAGAAACATAAAGAAGGCTCCAACCTAGGTCAATTGTAATTGATTACCGGGGATCCTCCACTCCCAGAGGAAATATTCCTCCACCATAAAAAAAACAAACCCCGAAATCCGGAGCCACCAAACCTTACAACAAAATCACCACACCAAACCCCAAAATGTGACGGACTCTCCGGCAAACCCAAAGGTGTGCTCGCGCGCGAGTTCCCTGCAAACCTCAAAACACCACGCCAACTATACCAAATATATTCACCCAAAACTAATACAATCACTCTCTTAAATAATTCACCCCCACCCACCACACCAAATATCCTATTCAAAATACATAACCCAATCGCGGTGTATCTACCTCTTTCGGCAAACCCTCCCAGTATAATAGTGAAGACAATATTACTACACCTCTACTCCAAACACAATCAAATCAACCCCCCGCTCCTCCGACGCCTTACAATACCCGCAGTATTTTTGTTTCGGGCAAACCAGGCAACCCAGCACCATCGTGCCCATGTCGCAAAGGCCGGAGAGCGGAACCCAAGGACCGGAGAAAACGGACATGAGAAACACGATTGACCCGTTGGCGGTAAATTGACAACCGTGAATCTGAACATACGTAGTTAGGCTTGGTAGGACCGGCACAGTGTCCAATCGTCTAGTACACAAGCTCGTTCCAAAGTTCAACACCGAATTGTGGTGCAGACCGCAGGAGCTCGCAAATCCCAAAAGAATCGGCGCGCCAGAGAACATCAAACTGGGTCGCCAAAACATGAAATTCCCGCCCAGCGTCCCTTACTACTCACTCACCACCAACCACACACACACCCACACCACCCAACAACCCACCCCCCCCCCCCCACACCCTCCCACCCACCAACCTCACCCCCCCCCACTCCACACCTCCCCTCACACCACACCACCCTCAGCGCTGGAGTAACAACGTTCGTGTCAGACCGAGAGCAGTATCGCGGCGCGTGAAACCCTAACCTCACAGGCTATCGCGACAGAATAGCTCGAATAAACGTTTTAAAATGCTCCGCATCGAGCATTTCATTCCCTCGTTGGCAATTACCCCCCCCCCCTACAAAAGCCTCAAATTAGATCGCCACGGACTGCAAATCGGAAAGACCCTAGCCACCACAGGTGCCATCTGCATCGCAACACAAAAAACGCGACCAACGCTCGGCACAAGTCGGGCAAAAAAACACACGTGCACCTCTACAACCACTGCAACCAAATCCATAAGCCGTTACAGTAGCGACTTGATAAAACGTCTCCCGAATCACAACCACCCAGTGTCCCAAGACTAAGTTAAGCATGTTCGCTTAAACCCGCGAATGACCAATTGAAACAGCGCCCACATCCTGCAGACTCGATATCTGCCCAAGTGCAAACGGGCGTTCGTTATTCCTACTACTTTCCTCTGTAAAGGGTGTGTTTCCGTATGTGATGTTTGTAATTGTTGGTGACTCTGGTACCACCTCGCTCAATGAACAATCGGCTCATCGTGAGTAGAATTATTGTTGATCCTAGAGGAGTTTCAACTCCCCACGAGCGCCCTTTCGCTCTTACCTTCCCCTGCAAAACCGGTATGCGCCAAGGGATGAGATTACTCACTTAAAACCCCTCATTGTAGCAGGCCAGGAGTAAATTGGAGCATTATCGGTTTGGTTACTCATGTATATGTAGTGTGTGTAGTGTCGAAATATCGGCTCACCATATTCCGGTGTGATGCCGGGCATCCTAAATCCCAGGTGAGCCCTAAGTCTCCAGTGATTGTGACCTTTGAGGCTAAAGCGCCCATTCATATAAAGAGAGGATATTGCACGGACTTGTGAGTAGATCGTGATTTATAATTGTGTGGGACCCCGACGAGGAGGTAGTGTCTCGAATGTCGTCGTGTGCACCACATCGGCAATTGCATCGTGCGCAAAAATTCCGGTGACCCCTGAGAGTAGGAAAACAACCAGGATCAGCTATACAATAATATCCTTCATACCAGCGATAGGCGATCGTGCAGCACTGTGGAGAACTAATATACTTGTCACTGCGTGCTCAACAAGAGGCCGGAGGTGCGGCTGCACTGTGAAGATATGATACTGCCGGTGTGATGTGTGTTCCGGTGTCGCAAGAGCCAGCGGATGATAATTCTTATATATATTATGCTGAATAGGCTAAGAGTTTAGAGGTCGAGTAGGACAAATAAATGGTAATCTTGATAATCTTATATTTATTTCGTGGGAAAATGAATTTGACTGGAGGTATGTGCTGATAGACGGTGTAATTGTTATCGTATAGTGGTGTCATGGAGTGTTTGAATTCTCATACTGTCGCGAGGCTAGTGTATCACTGGCCAATTATTTCTTGACACTGTAACTCGTTCATACAGAACGCCCTACTAAAAATATTAGAGCTGCTATTGGCACGTTCGTGATCGCCCAATCTGAATCGAAAAACCGGAATTCCTTTGATGATGTTTTGTAACTAACAAATCGCACCGGCAACATGTACAGGAAACCCCTGAACGTATTCCCTTTCTGATTATCATCTACTCGCTAATATCTAAATCTCATGTCGCTCTCTGCGCAATTTAACAGTCAAAGATTGCCTTCTTGCGCAATAGGGAGATACTGGGAGAAACGGCACTTGTCATCCGTTTCTATCCTAACACGGTTCCCTGTCCGCTGAATACGTCAAGAATTCTAAGCGGATAGGCATGTGGCATCCTTCCACAAGAGCGCGCGACTGTCGCGCCTACTCGGAACCGGTCAAACCTCTCAGAGGCATGAAGGGGTCGGTAAAAAACCCTCCAGGCTCCCACATTCACCTGCCCTCCCCAAACGCCGTTAATTAGTCTAGCGAATCTCTCAACCCTGTCGGCCTCGGAGCTTTTGCATCCACCCCCATTACCCCCCGATCTCTTCAGTTCTCGTCCAGCCCATACACTCCCACTTCGCCCCTCCCTTAACACTATGTGACTTCTCATTCCCTACCCCCCAGCCCCCACCCGTCTACCCCTTAATATGTGATCCGCGCGACACTTACCGGGCTGGCCCCAATTCCTGCTCCTAAAATAACCCCTTTATCTCCAAGACTCCCCTCGTGCGCCATTAGGCCCAAGCGCGTCGTCTAGTAAGGCAGCACCTGGTGATCCCCTGCGTAGTAATGTAACATCGGCTTAGTCTTCATATACGCACTAACACATGATGTGTTAAGTATGAACTAAATTCTAGACTGTCGGAACCTTGGCGACACATGTGGATCAGTTAAATTTACAAGATTTAATATGTCGCTCTCCGTGGTATCTTTCCTTATTACGTCAGAGATAAAAAATCAACCAACTGTTATATGTTAATTCTATGAAGCTTAATACGTTGCAACATATCTATCCCCGCCTCTTGTGGAACCCAACTTTAAGGGTGTCATTCTATTTTCTGATAATCTATTAAATATGTTCGTAATCGGGTGCTCCGACACCGGTTGCTCTGCTGTAAAACTATGTTCATCTATATATATCTTTCGTACGTGCAACTTCTGCCGGCCTGTACATGAGCCAGGCCTGCTAACATTCAATAATTCGGCGCTCCGCATTCGACTAATCACAAATTCTGGTGCCACCCTTATCACTCTCCCGCAATGTAAGGATGTAGTGCGCTTTCTCCCCCTTCCCAATAATCTTTTATGGGATTGATGTATGAACGTAATTCGCGTCTACTGGACGTATTCAATCATTGTAAGTGACCATATGATTCTCCTAGCACTTGATCGTAGCTTCAATGTTGAGACAACGGCATGACAATTCAATCCAAAACCGGTAATCTACAGGCGTACGCAGATTTACACATTCTTTATACGTCGGGCCAATATTATACCCAATTCCTCTGGACACGGTGTGACAGTAGTGACATCATAAATAACCCCTTTCAATACCGGCCGAATCGAAGATCTGGTAATTGAATGAGATATACAATCTAATCTTCTCTACGGAGCGATTCCATTGGAGGGCCATTCTGGTCTGGTGCCCAGCAGCCGCTCTTCAATCTATGGTCACAAATTCCACCCTCGCATCTTAATAGACTATAGTCTAAAACAAATGTTTGTTTGCCGCTCTAATCTCCAAGACATCAGTAAAGTTTGCGTACTTGTGTGTATTGGGGATAATTGTAGGGTCCTGGACGTCCGTCCTCACATAGTGCGTGGTGCACTTCCGGTCGTCTCGCCCTTCTGCTCTGGCTAATATTTGCAGTCCTGCCTGTTATTATCTTCTGTTAGTAGTTGTAGCTTCCTGGCAGCTGTCTTTACTTCCTATCGCATTTTGTTAAGAATCTATAATAGACTCAACTATTGCACAAGGTCTAACGCTCTAGCATTAATAATACCATTTTCAGTAGGGTAACATTATTACTAGTGAATCTTTTCGCGACCTTTCTTTTAATAACTGCTGCACTTCTTTGGGATCGAAAGTTACCATGATTAACTCAAGAGGACAGTCTGGGGGGCATCGTATATTCATAGTCGGAAGGTAAATTCTGAGATTTATGAAAGTACGAGGAACTGCGAAAGCAATTTGCCAAAGGATGTTTTGTAATACTTAATTCAAGTCTAAAAAAAGTGGACCAGCCTCCGGAAGTATTCGTGGTTTACCGAGCTACCATGTACCCTAGTTCTTTAACCATCAGAACTGATGTTTGTTTTCCCAGGGATGCGGATGTTGCTTTTAGGCTCCGCGGACTTTTATAGCGACAGCCAATGTCTTTATGTTTGTGTGTGTCAACAACCTCACCAAACCAACCCGCGGGGGGCGTAAGTTCTATTTGAGTCCGCTATGGGCTTAAATCTTATAAAAAAATGTGTATGTAACGGTCCCAATGTGGTCCTTACCACCATGCGCATTTAAGGATTCAGCCTTGCTGACTCTTGAATTCGTTGGATCTCAACAACGGAGGAAAATCTACATATGGCTGCTCGTATCATAGTAAATGCGTCTAACTTGACCACAGTAGCGATGCAGACCTCTATCGCGCCACACTGGGTGGATGTACGCTTGCCTTTACTCTTTACTTTTATAACCATCACCTTTAATTAGGTCCGTTTATTATGTTTGAATAGAGAGCGAGTATTCTGGTGTCGTGTGTATAACTCTCCATATTAATATTAATAATAATGTTTCATAAAATTCAAAAAAACGAACAGAAAGAACATCTATGTGTTCCAGCATAAGCTAATGCGGATCTATGATAATCCCCCTCCTGCTGGCCAATGCTGTCATAATCAGAGGGACATAACGGCCTTCTCAAAGCCGCGCGAAGTTGACCGGCTAACAATACCAGAGATCTACATGTGTGATCCCCTTTAGAATGTCAGTGATAGGTCTGCCATCATCACAAAAACACTACGCGCATACACATGCATACACTTCGATTTGTTATCTCAACGGCACACATCATTCGCCTTAGCCCGACAGGCCCGGTTCTCAGAATCTTGTAAATCTCCATATTATCGCTAGCATTCGGGGTAATAGCAATCTACTTAGCATAATTCTCCGTCTCGATACTTATAACGAGGATCTAAGTAAAAGCGCGAAGTCATAAGCTCGACAGTTGATCTACTGATACCCTGCCCCTTGATGTAACATCTACAACCCTCACCGGCCCGCTCGTCCTACCGATTGAATTGAATCCCATGGTGAAAAGTGTATTTCCGGAACTCCGCAATCAAAACTCCCTTTCTGACTCCACTTACCCACCCTCAAATCCTTCTTCCAGCGCGAAATGGCCCCGCTCGAGCGCGTTCGCGGCCAGCATGATGTTCCACCGTACGCCTGAGTAATTCCACGATCATCCGCACAATCATTGTACTCAATTTATTTCTCGAGGAACGCGAGAACCGCTCGAACCCCATCAGGAGCTTTCTCCGTAACGGTGAACCTGCGGTCTCAAGGATCAATTGGTCAAAAACATACCTCGTGGTTTTGCCACACAACTCCAAAATTGCCCAGAAAACGACCATTAACCAGAGACCATCATTCTGTTTTGATTTCATTCATGAACTTCGTTTGCTCGGAGAACTCGTCTTGTCGGTGCTAGTATTAAAATCCAACCCCTCAAGGGTCGGACGCGCAATAAATCCATGTCCAATATACTCGCATTCCCCTTGCGCGAACGGTATCCCAGAAGAGACCTTAGCACGATTCTTATTACTTATATTCGCAGAATATTGCCTGCCTAAAATGACTCATTTTTATGGGACCCAACTACTCCAGGCTAAGTCGGGCTGTTCATTACTTAACAACATTAATACTGACTCCCCGGCACCTTACGGACATAATCTCGGCTCCCTCTCAATCATGATCGTCAAAAGTCATATATAGCGAAATGTCGTACTGGTGTGGAAATTGCATTGATACATTCTGCCTCTATCCTGTGAACACAAATCGAGTCTTTTCGACCCGCCATTGTTGCACAAGCCCGAAAGACGTTCTACGCCGAGGGCCACGATCTGCCTGAGGCGTCACGACAAATCGCGCTCGCCCCCCATATTTCTTACTGGATCAGAAGCGGCACGAGCTTTGGGGAGCGGAATGGTGGCTCCGTGCCCCCCCCATTAACTCGAGGGTGCCTGGCTAGGCTACAAAATCCAACAAATCCTTAGCTGTATAATTCCATG
>VALG01000465.1:0-19260 GCA_009835305.1 Ipomoea purpurea
TTTTAGCACCGGACGGCGTCGGTATCTTCATCGTGAATTGGAGGTTCTCTATGTCGTCCATGTCTGCTCAACGTGTGGTGTTCGTCGTCCATCGTTAGTAGCGTTGGAAGATGGTTTGCCAATCGGACCCCTGTCAACCCAAGTGCCGGGTGGTTTTGCGTTGGTCATGAGCGCAATTGAAGCATGTGCTCCATCTCAACAGCCTAAGCTCATAGTTGGATGGTTGACAATCAGGACCGCGGTCGACCCAAGTGCCGGGTGGCTTTGCGTTGGTCATGAGCGCAATTGAAGCATGTGCTCCATCCAATAGCCTAAGCTCATAGTGGGTTCCAATGTTGGATATGGAAGATGCACAGAGTGATGAATGGGAGCTAAACAGGACGGAGGGAAGAAAAGAAAACATTGTGTTTTTTCAGTATGAAACCCTCATTACAACAACAAAAGGAATAAAAGGATGGAAGAGTTCAAAAAACGGTTATAACAGATTTTGTTGTGTAAAAGACAAGAATGCCCCTTGAGGAGTAAAGACAGGAAAGCCCTTGTTGCCCTTGTGACTTCATCCATCTTCAACCTCCAACACCCCCCTTAAGCTGGCGGCATGAATATCCTGAAGACCCAGCTTAGAAATTTTTGGACAAGCTTTTTGTGAAGCCATTAGCAATTTGCTTCTGTGATGAGATAGGAAGCAGCCTGATTAGACCTTCTTAAACTTTTTGCTTGACAACATGACAGCCAATCTCAATGTGGTTAGTGCATTCATGGAAGAATGATTCTCACCAATGGCAATTGCAGATTGATTATCACAAAAGAGAGAAGTTGGACTATCACACAGCACATCCAAATCTTCCAGTAGATAGTGCAACCATTGTATTTCACACACAGTAGAAGCCAAAGCCCTGTATTCAGCTTCAGATGGGAGACCTTGAAACAGTAGCTTGCTTCTTAGTTCTCCAAGAGATTAAAGCTTTCCCAATGTAGACACAATAGCCAGTCACAGATTTCTGGTTTCTAAACAAGTAGCCCAGTCTGAATAAGAAAAACCTTTAGCTTCAGATTAGTGTTTGAGGGATAAAATAGGCCCTTTCCTGGAGATCCTTTTAGGTACCTAAGGACCATATTGTAACACCCCGTGTTACGGCCTTTAATCGCGAATTACTTATTTAATTAATCTCGTTAATAATTAATTAAAAAGTATTAATTTGGTTAGGATTCCCTTTAATTAATTAATATGGTCCACCATGGATCATGGACCCTTATCCCTAAACCAAGCCCTTAGTCCTATTAAGGAATAGAATAGTAAAACTCATACCATTCAGACCCTAATAGGATCCTTAAATATATTATATATATATATATATATATATATATTATATAAGGACATAGGAAGCACCTAGAAAGTCACACCCACAATAGATTATCACCACACAAGAATTCCCCAATGGGATTCCCCACCACCAAGCTCTAGGGGATCCAATCGGATGGAAATCTTAGGGAAGAACCTTAATAGCCAAGGGAGGATTAATTAAGGCTAAGAGGTAACTCATGTCTCAACAAAACCTATTTCCCTTGCTATAATCTTCTCCTTTGGCTCCTTCTATATGCTCGTGTCTTGATAAAATCTTTTATGATGGTTACGATATGATCTTGATGATGATGAGATGATTTCATGTGTGATCTTGATAATCTTGATGATTATAAGAGGATCTTGATGATTGTGTGATGTTCTTGATAAAATCTTGGATGTTTCTTGATATTAAAGATAAACTATGATCTTGATGATTTGAATATGATTAGAGCCCTAGGTTAAATTGGGAATTTTGTATTGTGATATTCTTGATATAATTGGGAGGGATTTCGCATGCTCGGGTGCTTTAATTTATGTTTAAAAGTCATGTTAGGATGTGTTCATTATGATTCTTGGTTTTGATCCGTTATTTGACTACGTGGTGTTGTCGTTTATGGTTTAAAAGTGTCTAAACATGGTTTCAGGTTCCACGAAAGATCCCGGGACCAATATATGGAAAAAAAGTCAGTGGGGGGTAGGGTGGGTAGGGGGACCCGCCACCTACCCGTTGCCCAAATTGGCGTCGCCGGCAGCAGGCAGACGACTGCCCGCTGGACACCCGCTGCCCGGAGACTTGCCGTCGGCGGGTGGTCCTCCACCCGCTGGAATTTTAATTTCTCCCACCTCAGGACGTTGGCTTCCCGGTTTGATGTTTCCCGACCCTATGCTGTCCCAACGGACTCCGTTTATCGTGCCTAAGTCTAGTTTGATGTTTCGGGTACCGTTCGTAGGATAAAAGAGTCTTGTACATTGCATGCTAGTTGAATTGGTACCCCTTAGCCTAGGTGAAAGATGTATGAACCCCTTAGGACTATTCCTAGTATGTGGATTGACCACGCATAGGTTTCATTATACGTTTTCTCCCCTTTCCCAATGTGTTAATATGGATTGTGTGTGCTTGCTACGTGTTATATGTGCATGAATCCCCAATATTGGCTGCGGTCAAATTGGCTTTACATGGGCTGCAATCCACTGATTGAGCTCGTCAACGGTGTGTAGGGTTGCAGTCCACCAAAAGGGGGTCACAGTCCACCGATTGAGCTCGTCAACGGTGTGTAGGACTGCGGTCCGACGTTGAGCTCGTCAACGATTCTACAGGGGCTGCAGTCCACCGATTGAGCTCGTCAACGGTGTGTAGGGCTCTGGTCCGCCATTGAGCTCATCAATGGTTTAATGAACTACGGTTCATCGGTTGGCTGCGTTCAACCCCTTCATGTTGCGGTATGAGGCAAGGTGCTGCGGGGCCGTGTTAGCGCTATATGCGCTAACCCTCATGTATGGGCATGCGATTGGTCCTTGTGCGCCACCAAAGTGTGCTTATGTGATAAAGATATTTGATTGAAAGATGATATGAATGATATGAAAGTAACCTGCTGACCTTAGATATATGATGATGTCTTTACATGCTTTGATTATGACTGGTTGAATGTGTTTACCCCTATTGTCGAGTCCTATTCCAGGTTAAAGCTAGAGTACTCCTAAGTATATATCTTCCTGCTTAAAATGGTTTCATATATATATATATATATATATATATATATTATTATATATATATATATACTACTATTATATACTATATATATGTATTACTTATGTATGTATGTATGTTATGTATTTATGTTTTTTTATACATAATAATATATATTAACATTTATTATACATAACATATATATATATATATATATATATTATATATATTTTTTTTATTATATATATTATATATATATATATTATATATATAGTATATATATATTACACACACACATATATATTTATATATTTTATATATATAATAATATATATATATATATATAATATATGATATATATATAATATTCCTATAATTGTATTTTAACGCAGTTGGAGTGGGTTACCAGCATCATTACGCTGAACAGCGATATATTTGGCTTTCAGGCACAGATGATTGGCTACCGGAGCGCGCTAGAGTTCCTCGGCTTAGATAGATTAGTCTTTCCTTTCGGCCTACGTGCCTTGGATGATGATGTAATAACGATGTTTGAGGATAATTAGTTGAGTAAGCCCATGTGCATCTTGATTTCTCCAGCTCAGATGTTGGCATTAACACCCCCCAGACCCTTATGTTTAGAATGCTCACTTGGGATTAATTAATAGATTGCTTTCATCATTATAAGATTGAAAAAGTTTTAAAAATTTCGGGGTGTTACACCTATGAGCAGCTGTCAAGTGAACATTTGTAGGTTTGTCAACAATTGACTTAATTGCTGAACAGAAATGTGAGATATCTGGTACTTGTGTTGGTTATGATATAGGAGCTTGCCAACCAACTTTCTGTATAGCTCTGGATGAATGAGTGGGACTCCTTCTTGGCTATTCAACTTTTGTCCTGTCACTGCAGGAGTTTTAGCAGGTTTAGCCTCCAAAAAACCTTGTCTTTCAAAATTTCCACGGTGTACTTCCTTTGGCAGAGATTAATGCCATCAGAAGTCCTTAAAGCTTCAATCCCCAAGAAATAATTCAGATGGACAAGATCCTTTATTTTGAAGGCCTTATCTAGAAATCTTTTTAGGTCATTGATCTGTGATGAGTCATTCCCATATACCAATATGTCATCCACATAAATGAGTAAAGAAGTGAAAGTCCTTCCTGAGGTCTTAGTGAATAAAGAAGGGTCTGCTGTGGATTGATGAAAACCAATCATCATTAAAGCCTGTGTCAATTTAGCATTCCATTGCTTGCTAGCTTGTTTCAAAGCCATACAAGGATCTTAGAAGTCTGCAAACCTGCTTAGGAGTATCATTCACTACTACAAAAAAGGGCTTTAACGTCGGTCTTTTTACCCCATTTAACGTTGGTTTTCGACGACGTCTAGGTAGAGAGTCGTAAATATGAGATACGACGTCGGTTAAAAAAACCGACTTCGTATATTTTTTAATATTTAATATAACATCCGTCGGTTATTACGGAATAACCGACTTCGTATATTTTTTAATATTTTTATTAGAAAACGAAGTCGGGTTTTTTATAAAACGATTGTCATATATTAAAACAAATTCATAAGATGTCGTTTTTTATGTAAAGAACCGACGTCTACTGTTCACTTTAAAAAATAATATAATAAACGACGTACGTCTTTATTTTCTTTTTTATTAAAATTTAAACGAGAAAGAGAGTACCAGACAAGAACTTCTCCCAACAACACTGTAAATGGATATAGGCTACCATGACATTGGGTCAAAACCTATAAGTCACTGGAAAATTAATACAAAGTACTTTAATAATCTACGAACCATACCATGGCCAATGCAAGCAGCATACTTCATCTTCTTGCCTGAACAACCTGCAGATGATGTTGAAATGCTGAGGTTTCCACAGAAAATATGCAGGTTTGATAAATCTGTGAAAACTTATGATAATTATGGAATATATATAAGGATGCTCAAACAAATGAAGTACCAAGCACAATTTCAGATTTAAAACATTAATTAGGCATATCAGCTAGCAAAACTGAAAGAGAAATAGATAAAGAACAGTGAAAGAATAGAAGAATTACACCTACAATATGGAATTAGAATGTAATTATAATTTTTTTTACTAAAAACAATACGATAAATGTAATTTTACAAATATATGAAATACTTACCGATATACTCCATTTTGGGGAACGATTTGGTTTCTTTCCAATCAACATGCTTCTGCATGGATACACCTATTAATATAAAACATAAAATAAAATAAAATATGTATAAGTACTTAACATCACTATATCAATAATAACTATTAATTATTTATAATTTGCATACGTTTCCATTATCTCTTTAATGTCATAGATGCACCTCTGGAGAATCCACTACTCTTCCTAGAATTTAAAAATGAGGTATAAAAAATTATTTTTACAGAAAAAAAAGAAAGAAGCTAGGAAAATAATTTATTGTCCGGCGGGGCAAGGCGACGTTCGGCGAGGCAAGGGAAGACCGGCGACGCTGTTGCGGCGAGGCGACGCGGAGGCTGGCGCTGCCGACGACGAGGGGAGGTGGGAACGAGAAGATGGAAACGGTGGAAGCGGCGGTGTGGCGGAGTGTGGCAGCGTGTGGTGAGCAGCTTGGAAGAAGAGATGTGTCATGTCTTGTTGTATTGATGAGTAGCGACGGCGGACTAAATATAGGGCTGAAATAACTATTAAGACCTCAGTTAAATAATTGACGACGTCGTAATATTAAGTTATTTATTTTTTTTTAAAAAAAGATAAACGTCGGTTATTTACAATGCCGCGATCGTATAGTATTTTTTAAAAAAAAAAAAATTAATGAGGTATGACGTCGGTTATAGGTCTAACCGTGTCGCATATTTGTAATTTCTTTTTTTTTTATTTATTTTTAAGAAGATAAGTGGTTGTCTGAAGCAACCGACGTGTAAATGTCTTTTTTTACTTATTTTAAATTTTAAGTAACGTCAGTTTTTTATGAACCGCGACGTTGTAGTTGGAGACGGTTGAAGTGATTTTCTGTAGTATTGAATCTGAAACACAAGGGGGAACATGTAACTTCCTCCTTTAGATCTCTATGTAGAAAGGCTTATTGATGTTCTAATTGTTCGATGTCCCACTTTCTTGCATGCAACAGCAAGGATGTACTGATGGTAGTACATTCTGGCCACTGTGAAACTGTTTCAGTATTAATTAACCAATTGTGAGTATATCCTTTTACACACCTAGCTTATACCTCTATATAGAGCTATCTGCCTTATGCTTCACTTTGTATACCCATTTACAACCAATAGGAGATTTCCCTGCTGGAAGATATATTAGGGTCCATGTGTTATTGGCAATCAATGCATCTATTTCAGTCTGCATTGCCCTTCTCCATGGTTCATGTTGAACAGCTTCCTTATAAGACTGAGGTTCATAAGTGGTGGAAATGGATAAAGCACATATTTTATGATCAAGGGGGAGCTGATCATAAGATATAACTTTATCTAGTGAGTGTGGGGATGTCATCACATTTGCTTTGTCCTTTATCATGAGCTGACAATAATAGTCCTGCAATTTAGTGGGAATGTTTCTGATCCTCCCAGACCTTCTAGGTTGTGTCTAACTGAGAGTATCTTCTTGTGGACTTTCATCAGTGCCTGTTTCATCATACACTCCAGTGGTGAAGTCAAGCTCAATATTTATTGGTGGCTGATCAGCTTCATCATAATGTGGCTCAGCATCTGGTGGTGTCTGGCCAATTTCAACAGAATGTGGCTCAATATCTGGTGGTGCTGGGCCAATTTCAACACAATGTGGCTCAATATTTGGTGATGCCTGGCCAATTTCAACAGAATGTGGTGAGGCAGTGTATCTTCCAGTGATATATGCATCAGCTGAAACAGGAATTAAAGGCAATGAAGGATTGAACAATTGAGATTCAGTGTCAGTTTTTGAACCATTATCCTTCAAGGGATAGATGTCTTCATAGAATTGCACATCCCTGGAAATAAAATCACAATTGTTAGTGAGATCATGAACTATGTACCCCTTTGCATTTGCAGGAAATCCCAAGAAGATACATTTCTTGGCTCTTGGCATCAGCTTATTCCTTCCTTTTGAGGCAGTAACAGCATAACATAGACAGCCAAAGGTTCTACACTGATTATAGTCCACCTTGCTCTTGAATAAAACTTCATAAGGTGACTTTCCATCATTTATGGGAGTGGGTAGCCTATTGATCAAATAAGAAGCATGCAGAATACACTGGCTCCAAAATTCCATTGGCAGCCCAGACTGGAACCTTAGGGCTCTTGCCACATTCAGTAAGTGCTGGTGTTTTCTTTCCGCCACTCCATTTTGCCGGGGGGTGTTCACACAGGACTTTTGATGCACAATACCTTTTTCACTAAAAAGGCATTCATAAAGAACTCACTTCCATTATCTGTCCTCACAATTTTTATTCTTGCTGAAAACTGTGTATCAACATATTGATAGAAAGCCTGAAACAAAGCTCTAACCTCTGATTTATTTCTCATTAGATGAATCCAGGTGAATCTGCTATGATCATCTACTATTGTCAAGAAATAATGCTCCCCTTTCTGAGATGCAACTGCAAATGGTCCCTATACATCCATATGAACTAAATCAAAACACTTTTCAGCTCTAGAAGTACTCACAGGGAAATAAGACATTTTATGTTTTGAAAAATGGCAAATGTCACAAGCAGTGCCATGAGTTTTATTAAACTGAACAGGTTTTATTCCATACAAACATTGGATCTTGTCCATAGGATAGTGTCCTAATCTATTGTGCCACAATTGTAATGTCATAGCATTGCACTAATTGCTACCAGCTCTACCAGACTGATCATCTTTCTTCTTAGCAGGTGGATGCTTAATCAAGTACAATCCACCTTTCTCTTCAGCAAAACCATGTATTATCCCACAAGGATCCTGAATATTGCATGATATATCATTCATAATAAGTTTGCAATTACCCTGCTTTGCCAATTTACTAGCAGAAATAATATTGCAAGTAAAACTTGGAATGTGAAGCACATTCTTCAATACCAAATTTGGATCACATTGGCAACTTACATTGTTCCTCCATTAGGTAATCTAACAGATATGTCCTGAGCCTTATGGCAGTTCTCAAAGTATTCTAAAGAGCATGTAATATGGTCTATGGCTCCTGAGTCTAGAATCCAAATTGCAGGACAATTCAAAATGGAATTAACATGAAAGTTAGGAATGAACCTGCCTTCCTTAAGTTCTTCTGACTTATTTTTTATGTCTGTTCTAATTCCAGGTTTTGCCATTGTGAATGCAGCACTAGTAGAGGCTTGACTACCTTGATTTTGGTTCTGCAATAATGACACTAATCTCTGGAATTGATCAGCAGATAGACCTATGTCTCCAACTTGATTTACTTAAGCATTCTGAGTCTGCTGATTGTCATTGTTCTGTCAGTTCTTGGATTTGTATCCAGCTACCCAACTAGGGGGGTAGCCATGCTTTTTATAGCATTTTTCCACAGTGTGACCAAGGCATGCTGCAGAATGTGAATTTTGGAAACTGTTTTCCCTCCAGGTTTGTTGAACTTTTCTTTGCCATATGATGTTAACTGCCACAAGCCCTTGTTCTCGTACATCCTGATATTGAACTGCATCTAGATTGGATAGTTTCTTGCTCTGTGACTACAGAGTACTGAGTTTTCTTTCCAGCTTCATGCCATTTCAAAACCTTTTCCAGTTTTGGCACGATGAATTCCATTACTGAAGAACTACCTTGACTTATGGTTTTCAAAATCATCATTAATGCCTTTCCAGAAACCTTTATTCACGCTTAGAAATACATCGATATCCTCTTTTCCATTCCTCCGTTTTACTCGTGCCAATATACCAAGTCCAATTGGTTAATTGAACAATTTATACAGTGTTTACACAAGTAAACATGCCGGATTATGGGACAAACATGATACGCGAGTTACATCTCTATTGTTCGGCTTATAAGGTGCATCTCTACCATTATGAATTTTTGGGTGTCAGGGGTCTAAGTCACTTTTGTTATTTTTTACCTTTTCATTGTATTAGACTTAAATTTGACCATATTCACATTATCTTAAGATACTTCTATTTAACTTTTCTATTATTTAAGCTTAATTTCTGTTGTGGATCAGTAGTGAGCTATTACATTAAATTAATATGTACCAAGATTCGTTCTCAAAGATCTTATATGTACCTTTTCTGCTATTTTCAAGAATTACAACACATTTCCGCTATGCGTTGGATTGAGAGACTTCAAAATCCAAGAGCGACGATGTCATTACATCTTTCCAGATGCCATACCTCGGATCAGTTATCACCCGACATCGCAATTCCATCCTTACGATTCCGAACGTTCTTCACACCTAAACCATTTTCATTAAATCGGCTCCAGGATGCATGTTGCTTCGGAAGGGGAGATACTAGTGTTAGGATTGATTCTCCTGATGTGGGGTACAAAGGGTCATTCGAAAGCCTCTGCTCAATATAGATGATGTTAGTCCCAATAGAGTAAGATGAAAGTCTAGAGAGAGAGAGGGCGGGGGGGGTGATAAACTTTCAAACTTTTTAGCACAATACAACAATTGCACAAAGGAAATAGAGAAACCAAAACTCTTAACTAGATTGTTAGAGTCCGCGAAATTAATAAACGATACGGTGTGTGTGTAAATCGTGTCAAGATTATTCTCGTGAGAAGCAAGCAAGAGCAGTAAGTAAAGGAAAGAAATAAAGAACACAAGGCAATTTATAGTGGTTCGCAGGTGATTAACCTCACTACCACACCTTGATCTATACTTCAAGAGCAATTCACTATATCCACCACTTCTGGTTCCAAGATACAATGAATTCTGTGATCTAGTGTATCTATCACCAAGCCCACACTAATCACGCCCAGTGGCCTCCAACACTGCTGCTTTCGAGTTTCACGTCGCCACGTTACTTTCCAATTTTCACAACCCGGTACGTTTCCCCCCCCGTCTTCTACGCTCCGGGTAGAAACGTGTCCTTCGGATCTTTTTAATGTCTTTTTGACTTCAACATAATTCGCTGCCAACTTAACTCTCACTGCCACTTACACAATTGTCTGTCCCGATCACTGTCTTGCTTCGGGATCTCACAACTCTCGGTGTGTCTAATCCAGTTAGCAATAAAATACAATAAATAGAACTTGATTAAATCATACTATAATTCTCTACCATTTTCCAATTGTATTGCTACCAAAACATATGCTCCTCTCAACTTAATGGACTTCGTTACGATTGATATTTGAACTTGTTCTCAATGAAAATGAATTTGGCTAATTAGATTATATCTTTTATTATTTTGAGTTTGGAAGAATTGGATTCTATTTATACCTCAAACTTCTTTGGGGATATTTACTTTGTTTTTGTAAAATTTTATTCTTGTTAACTTCTACGATTACTGAGTGTTTTTATTTGTCAACATCTAATATGAATTAGTGTTTTCTCTCATTCTTTACTCTCTTTGAAGGGTTCATGGTATTCATCCCTAAACTCTTTACGTTTTGATACCGTTTTGTTTCCGGCGGGGTATGAACGATGTGGACTGATGCTCTGTATGCTTTTTGGCGATGTAACTGCGATGGTATTCTTGCATGGTACTGTCTGTAGAATCCTATTCTGATAGAGGGCACTGGCGCCTACTGTTTTTCTCTTGCTCTGTCTGACAATCGTATGAAATGCGCAGGTGTTGCAGTTCGCGAAGAAAGAAGGATAGTATTTATAGCCGGTAATGAGAATCCGTCCGTTTTGGGGAAAGAAACCTTATCATTTGAATTTTATCCTAGCTTGGTCTAGGCTTTTTCAGGAGTGATTAAGGATAACTGTTTGGCGGAGATTGATTTTGCTCCAGAATGGTCCGGTGCGGCAGTTTGATGAGCATATTGTCTAGGAACTTTATTGTGCGGACGGTAATCCTTAGGTAGAATCCATGAGAGGTAATGGCATGCATGCAAATTGTGCCGTTGTTCAATTCGTTGGCAATCGGGGTGAATTTCTAAGATTCACGTGTGCCGCCGGGGCCTCTTTGGTGTATTTTTGTTTAGTATCTTCTACTCTCAGACGTGAGTGGAATTTCCCAATTTTTTAATCGGACTGTGAGGGTTCTTTGGACTTTGAGGGTTGGCCTCTCTATTCGAGGACTTATTGAACGCTTTTGATTTAATCCTATTCGCAGTGGAATTATGGAGTGGAAGGTATCCGATCATTTTTCGAGCCCTGGCTAGTAGGTTGTGAGTGTGGTACCGTGGATCTTTTGAGGTCCACGGTGTAATATGGGAATTCTCTGCTGGTTTCTGGTCTAATCCCATATGAATAAACTTACTTGGGAGTACGCGATTCTTTGTGATCTCAAATCGTTTTTGTGTTAAATTGGGATCTTTATATCGTGTGGAACATGATTCCGGTAACTTTGCTAGCTCCTGTTGGGCCGAGTCTTCCCGTACATGGGGTATCTGCTTCGCCTTCCTCCGACATTGCGAATCTTTCTATTAAACATGGGCGCATGAACAAAAATAGTGTTCTTTCTTGTGAGTGGCATCCATGAGGTCATCTCGCTCGGCTACCTCTCATGTGTATTCGAGCCACGCTTTCCATTATTCCATTCTATTATTATGATGGCACTGCTACTATGGCTTCATGTGAACAACCAGTTTTTGTTTGGGGGTCTCGTAGGTCTTTGTGTGCGGCGAGCCAGTATCCTTTAATGCCGGGGCTGAAGGCCTGGAGGGTTGGGCCCGCCAAGGTGTTGGGGGATAGTGGTTTCGTTTGAACGAACGGAGGAGTGAGAATAGGGTCCTTTTTCCCCAGCCTGACACCTTAAAAACCGCTCGAAATGGAGGGAGAGAAAATATGGCCAGGAAAAAAGATAGCTCCGTCGAGGAAATCGGTTGTCGAGCCCCATTTCTCCGAACCCCAATGGCAAATAGAAAGGCACGCAACAAAGAAGGAAGAAGCAAACATCGATGTTTCTTCAGTGCTTCCCAGACAAGTCATGGAAGGTGAAGGCACTAGGCGAGTTGATGTTCGAAGACGACAATGTTAGTCCCCTAACGCTGTTCGTCGGCGGCCGGATATCCGCCTCGTCTCCGCTATGGCCGAGATGCAATACTGTTTGAAGCCATCAAGTTAATTGCCGAAGGCTGAGGGAGTCCATTCGTTTCGCTCTTCAGGATCTGTTCTAGCTGGTTTTCGAAGTAAGTACGAAGTGGAAAGAGAGAGCTGGCCGGTCATTATCTAAAATTGTTCATCTTTGAAGAAGACAGAATTGAAATGTACTTGAAGCATATATAATTCCAAATTGAACAAACAAAGAAAATTCGATCAAATTGAATCCTCCCTGGGATTTCTGTAAATCAGTTCAAGAAGGATGCATGCATGCCAACCATGATAATTTATACTGAAACCATCCACCTTGAGACTTGAGAGCGTTTACGTATATTTGCAAATTTATTACACAATCACACACCTCATAATTAAATAGTAAACAATACACACACCCCCTTACTTACTATATTTGGAACTTATTAAATGCTATCCACTTGTGACCGCATTCTATGGTATTAGAAAACGACAACAGAGTTTCATAATATGCCCAAAATCTTAGGTACTCATCGACTATGATTGGGTAGATTCTATTCTCTATGTACAAAAAAGACTGAAATGTGAACTAAAATGTCTCCCGAAATATAGGTAACACTTTTTTACTATATTTCGGACTATCCTATCCTTTTTACTATATATTTTTCTATCCCTTTCCCTTCGGGCCTCTTATGTTCTTGACCTACCCCAATTTTTACTACTATATTTGGTACATCATCCTTCCTTCGCTGTCAATTACCATCTCCCCATCGCTATAACTTTTCATCTTATACTACCCTTTACTACTATATTTGGACATCCATCCCTTACTACACCCCTTACTACAGTATATTTGGACTATCATCCCTACTCCTTCGCCTAGCTCAATTAACCATCTATACTATATTTTGGATTATCTCTCTGAAATCTTCTTCCCAGTTGAACTCATCCCCTTACTATATTTGACTATCTCATCCTTTGACTTTGCAAATGATCTCTTAAATTAATATACACTTAATTGGAAACTCTTCCCAAACTTCATCCCTTACTATATTTGTATCCCTTTGACTTGCAAATTCTCCCTTCCCTTTGACTTTTCAAATTGCTTCCCTTCGGCCTAGTCAATTAACCATCGCTCATTACTTCAACGGATGGATTTAAACTTGGCTTCTTTAAAATATATGGGATGTGAGATTCAAACCTGTGACCTTGCATATAATATTTCAAGCTTCTACCAATCTATCCGTACAACCTTTAATTATCATCTCGTTTCACTTGGTGTACTCCTTCTTTTCCATAGATGCTTGATCTTCAAGATAGCTTCATGCAACTTCAAGTCACGTTCTTTCTTCTTCGGGATTTCTTTTAGGTGATAGTCTTCATAACTTCATACGCATACATCTTCCTCTTCTGTTTGCCATTTTCTCTTAGGAATATCCTTGATTTTCGGCTTTTCATCCATTTCCTCAACTTATGAATTTATTTTTCCCTTTCTTGGTCTAGGACTCGACTAGTCTAACCAAATAAAATTGGGATCTACGATTTACAATATGGCATATCAAAATCTATTACAATTTATTCCTAACAGATGACTACGACTTGCAACAGTTTGGCTAACCGGAGGAGGAGCTGTGGCGTCTTCTGTTGACGTTCCTTCACCCACTCGGGGATCCGTGACGTCGGCGGCTGGATAGCTACGGCGACGCTCTGATACCATGTTGGATATGGGAAGATGCACAGAGTGAGAAGGTTTCTATTATTATCTATATTTTTTTGGAACGAAGGATAGGAAAAATGTGAAAAAAAAAACACTTTGTGATGATTTCTTGTTTAGTTATTGCAAATGTACCCTATAGTCATCATGCATATTACTTATTATAACGTTAAATACCATAAAGGTTTCCATAATAGAGAAATTGCGTCTTTATATACAATAATTGTTATATGCGTAGCCGAAAGTCGAGAAGATATATCTGTAACTCTGGTGACTTCGCAGTCGACACTTTCAAACCTCAACATCCACGGTAGTAATACCAATGAGTGCAGATCTCGTAAGTCTTGTATCAGAAAGCGAACGTATAGCGAATAGTAAGCGCCTTTATTGGCATGTTTAGGTCTGTCATTACGTCCAACGCATCTCTGACTAGCTCAATAGACTTGAGTATGTAATCGACTCTTCAGCGCCGGGAGATATGCTCCATCTCAACTAAAGCCTAAGTATCCTCGAGATGAAGCCGCGGTATTGTGGTAGCCATGCAAGGTTATAAGTTGAAGGAGCGCTATGATCCAGATGCTGCTTCACTAAAGCAGCCGGAAATATTGCGCTAAACAAGAGCGGTATTTCATTCGAAACATCAGCTGCCAAGGTTCTGTGACGATATTGATTTCGGTATCTACATATCCCAAATCGAAGAAATATATTTTGTGGGAGCCTAGATAGGTAATTAATTCAGGTCCAGAGAAATTGACAATTGATATTATCGTTTTCTATATTGTATAGCTCTAGAAATATCAGAAAAGAAGATCCTTGGCTGTTTTGTAATCCTCTCTATGCTACTTTGACTCAATTATATAATCTTTGTCTTATTACCTGTAACCCTCGTCTTTATCATTGAGTCGGGTAATCTCATGCGTTTTTAGTGAGCAATACATGAGTATACCATGCAAGTTGGAACCCTAACACTTCTAAAGCTTAGCAATATGTTAGTAACAATATACAGTATATTGAACTCGATAAGGGTGATCCATTCGTCATATGGACCTAGAAAATCCCTGTGTTGCTAGTATACTAATTTTTTTTAGATGTGGGTACTGCCTTTGGGCATTTGATTCACAAACTTTAGATTCATCTTAGAGAGAATATATAACTTGCTATGGATGTTAGATTACGTGCTGTGTAGATTTATGTTACACAAAGACTTGTACATGTCTCCACTGGAGGACCCAGATCTACAATGACCTCCTATATTTTATTTTTTTTTGAAAAGTCATGACTCCTATTCATGAGAGAT
Organism: Ipomoea purpurea; assembly: GCA_009835305.1. Classification (NCBI taxonomy): domain Eukaryota; kingdom Viridiplantae; phylum Streptophyta; class Magnoliopsida; order Solanales; family Convolvulaceae; genus Ipomoea; species Ipomoea purpurea. Next base: position 15,167 of record VALG01000465.1, read on the forward strand.
GTCAGTGTTTAGATTGTCAATTGCTTTAATGTTCTGAGTTGAATGTTGAAAATTCAGCATATCAACAGAGTTCTCGATTATCGATTAATATTTATATGTTGAAATTTTAGACATTGCAAGGAGAATCAGTATATAGATGTTCTATATTTAATAGTGAGAGTAATTAAGGGGTATAATGTTATTGCCTATGGATTATTGGTTTATAGAATAATTAAAACAAAATGTATTTCGATACCACTCAGGAAAGTAATATTATTTTGTTTGAAGAACGATATTGCTATCCCTCCTATTATTAGCTCAATATGTATTACGCTCATCATCAGTGCGTGAATTATATCATAATTTGTTCTGAAGTAAATGTGGAGTTGCGTTGGGTCTATATAGATTGCCCCCACCGCGCTCGGAGCATCGACCCAAATATGCCCTAATATCGAGATTAGATGAATAAAAGTATGTTGAAGATATATCGTATTAAATAGAAATAGTAAATCAAAAAAAATAATGATGTTTGCGATTGATTTTTAACCTTAGTGATAAGCCGTTATTAATCATATTATATTTCATCGGAATATATTTATTTATTATAAATTCCATCAAGTTTAAGATTAACATTAATGTCGTATTAATAATTCAATTTATGGATAATAGAGTATGTTATTTTTTTTTCGTTGTCTTTATTTTTTTAGTTTATCTAGTTTTTATCGAGGATTAATTACATCGGTTGAATAAGACTTGAGTTCTTGTAGTTTATATATCTGATAAGCTATCCAACTTTTGAAAATATGTACAAGAATAAAATAAAATAATAAAAATCAAATTTTATAGAATTCCTATAATGTAGAGTGAATTATAGATAACGATTGATACGATTACCTACAGAATTAAATCTACTAAAAATACTATGAACCAATCAAACAACTATAGGCTAAGACGCAGAGTATCAAAGAGAGGATAAGGCAAGAATACTAAAAAATTGGAGGATATACCATCCATTCCCTTGCCAATGCCAAAAAACCTGTTATGTGTAGAAGTTCTTATGTTTCTAATTTCATAGCGACCTTGCATGAGAAACTGCCCCAAAAATTAAAAAACAAACTTTACATACTTTAAAAATTTGTATTGAACAACTGGGTTATCGAGAAAATCCGATTTGGTCCCTGACTATGATGATTTCAACCAATTTGATGCTACATCACCGAACTGCAATAGCCATTACTTAGAGTCCGTAGCGATCTTCGAAACTATATAACAATCCTTTATATCCGATTTGGTCCTAAAAGTCAATTCTGACTACTCAGATAATTAACGCAATATAACTCATCTGTGAGGGTGTTGAGGTATGGCAAGGTTGACACATTAATTGTCATCTTATGCTCGGGCGTGCAAGTTTATCGCTCACACTTTGCCTTCCTATTGGTGATCACAGAGGAACCTAAACCGGAAAAACTTTCTTAGTGTTACTATAGCCAATCGGCATGATACCCGCACCATCGCCACTAAGCCAACCTACCGTGTCAATGATTCTCATTAAATAACGTCGTACGTGCGATGACACATCCGATCTCGAATTCGTCTAATAATCGAGCTTCTCTCGCAGTTCTGCGACCACGTGTGGTCTCTAATTATCTCTATTACGCGTCTATGCTTCTATTGCGCAGTGCTCAGCAGATAGTAGAATGTTTGAACCATTCCATCGCGCATGATTTCCTGAGTGGATCGTACACTACTTATTTCAAATTTTTGGACTGATATTGTTTCGAGTCGGCAATTGTTGTTCTTTTTGTTCATACACTAAGAAAGTCTTTGCGACTTCTGTGCTGAAGGCAGATTCTTCAACGCGGTTGTGATCAAACACCTTGGACCGAACCATCCGAATATAAAGTCGATGTCAATAAAGCCGGTAAAGATAAACAAAGAACGGGGTCATCTGCCATCAGGCATGTTTATTGCGTCTAAGACAGGCCGGTTTGACTTTAAGGCTCTACATATAAACTAAAAAGCGCTCTCTCTTGGCGGCGACTTTTCTTGACCAAATCAGGTAAAATCCGCGTTATAGCGAAAAAAAATGGGAGGCTAAGGATTTTGTGTAGAAGTTTCGAGAAACAGTCTCCCATTCAGATGTGGTGAAAATAATCATACGAGGGACCCGGACAACCAGTCAGGCAGGTGTTCAATTTTTCTCCGCTCACTTGAACCCCCATCCGCCCTCATACAGTTTCATATGAAATGAAGAAGACATTAATCTCAACGCCTATAGGTAGAATGAAACTCTAGATCACCCTCGGAGAGTTCTCCAACAACATATTGGGCATCACGGACTTTATGATGATCTGACGATAGATCTGCTATGATTGATTCGGGCACCTGGCCCAAATCTCCTCAGGTCATAAGTATATGATAAAAAAAAAAATAACGAAACTGATATAGAAGAAAAAACATACAAATATATGCCAAAAAAATTAAACAAAACATAACCCTCAACCCAATTTAACTTACATATTATTGATAATGCTAAGTCTATCTAGAACCTCAGATAAGAGGATCCCGGTACTTACCATTATCCCTAGAACATCATTGTATTCGTATCTAAGCATAGTGACCGATTCTCAGGCTACTTTCTTCAAGCATATTCTCTAAAAGTTTTAAAATTCAATAACTCTCAACCTGGTAAGTTTTCTAACAATTATCTCTTAAACTTCTAAATTATAATGTTTGATCTTATATGCGATAAGAGTAACATTTTTGTCTTCTTTTTTCATTGCATATTATGCATTTTACAATCGCTAACTGGACTATAAGGTCTATAAGCATATGAAAGATTAATCTACAACTCTAGTGTTTATAGTTTGCTGAAAAGTCTTACTCATGCACACCAACCGAATCACTTTAATTACTTCAACATTCTCGAACCGCTACTTATATGATCCAAGCAGATGTCAATTGCTTATAATCCTTGTATCAGCGCATGATATCGCCTTCGATCCAAAACTAATCTTGGCAATATTACGATCAAGATCGTCGAACATCTACAGTCGAATAGGAGATAGACTATTATGACCCCCACATATGTCTCTTTCTTTCCTCTCCTGGTGGTGAAGATAGTTTCGTGTTCGGTAAGCAAAGCGACCTGGAGTAGAGTCTAGCACTGTAGCTGCACAAAACAGCGTGGCGGATCGATGATCTCTATATAAGCACAAAGATCAAAGGAAAATCCGCGGATTCTCCTCACCAAAAAGTTGGAAAAATTCAATACACTTTACCTTAAACAGAGCAGATGGGGGCGTTTGTGCGATCCAGTGGTGCATCTCTTTAGGCTCAAAGTGGCTACCTAAGGTAATCTAGTCTGGTAATCATTATATCTACGCATTATTTATGGTGTCCTAGAGCATGTGAGGAGATACACTTCCTACCACTGTAATTGTATATTCCCTGAAAGCTGATGTGGCTTAATGTTTGAAGGTAATGATATCTCCCATTTTCGTTAGGTAAATCTCTAGATTACCTTGTAATAGGTTCCACTTTACCCTTGTTAATAATCTTATTTATTATTATCTATGTATATATTATTATTATTATTACTTATTAGATTATTATTATTATTATATTCAGTTTTCTAATATTGAACATTGATATACATTGCAACATATAAATAATAAATAAATACACAACACCATAATTTTTATTATACCCTATAGCTATAGAGTATAGCAGGGCGATTATAGGGTCTATCCCGAGCCCAAGGTGTTATAGGGAAAACATAACCAACTGGGTGTAGATAGGTGGAATCCTACCCATAGGTTACAGTCCTGATTCACGACGGGTACGAAGCCCGGTCGAGGAAAATGATTACTTAAACGACCGAACCGGGGCCCGGGTATATAGATGACGACGCTTTCAACGTTTCTTATAAATAGCTATATATTGATATGAAGCGTCGCCATGGATTGATAGAAAAATGTAGCGAAATCACTCAAAGGGGAGTTGCCCGATATTAGTACTAGATAAAGCCTCATAAAAAAAAAAAAGGTGCCGTAACTTTAATGGTAGGAGTATCGAAATACGGAGCAGCGGCTCGGGAATGTGATTTGAGTCGA
>VALG01000466.1:0-14190 GCA_009835305.1 Ipomoea purpurea
ATTATATTATTATATATTATTATTATTATTAGTATTATTATTTATAACATTGGCCTATCTCTTTAATACCAATTTGGATATTAGAATTTAGCATTTCCCAATTTCCTTCCTTCCAATTTAAGAATAAATGCTCTTTAAGTCTTCAACGGCTATATTCGTAAAAGATTATTCTAGCAACATAAATGACATTACCATTCGAAATAACTCATGTTGAATTAATAATTTTTCAACAACCAACTCCATCTGATTTTTGTAATACTACACATGTGCTTGCTGCGACCATGAAAGACTGGATTTTTGGACACGAAAATTGCTGACTTGTTGTCACAAAAATAGAATAAATTATAGATAGCTCCTGCTCATGATTGTTAAAGAACTATCCAAAATTTCTCCTTTCAGCCAAACTGCTTGAGTAGCACAGTTAGCACTGCAATATTACACACATAACAGATTGAAAGTGCTACAATCTGCTGCTTTGAAGACCAAGAAAATTATTGAACCAGATGAAGCATATCCTGATGTGCTTTTTCTAGTAACAACATCTCCAGCCAATCACTGCTGTGTACCCAACAAGCTTCACAATTTCATTAGTAGAGTAAAAAATTCCATCATTACTCGTACCTTTGACATATCTCAGAATTCTTTTGCTGCAGCCAATGTGATTCTTTTGGTTCCTCCATGAATCTGCTAAGTATCCCAACTCCAAAAGAAATATCTGGCCTTGTTGCCACCAGTATACCTCAGACTTCCAATTAAACTTTTTATAAGCTGTAACATTTCACATTCTTACCACACTCATCTTTGGACACCTTTAACTTTTCAGCTAACGGAGTGAAACTGGTTTGGAGTTTTCCATTTTGAACTTTTTCAAAATATCATAGCATACTTCTTCTGTGAAATAAAGATTCCATATCCATCTGAACAACCTCAGGCCAAGAAAGTAAGACATAAGGCCATATCGGTCATTTCAACCTTTAATGAGTGCTCCCTGAATTCTGAGATTAGCTTCAAGTTATTTCCAGTAAAAACCAGATCATCAACATACAGACAGATTAGAACAATATCACCAGAATCCGTGCATTTGACATACAAAGTGTGTCATGAGGACATCTCATAAAACCACTTTCAACAAAATATGAGTCAATGCAACCATACCACGCCTAGGCGCTTGCTTTAAGCCATACAAGGTTTTCTCAACCTGTACACTTTATTTTCCTCCCTTTCTTCAGAAATCCTGCAGGTTGCTCAACATATATTTCTTCGTCAAGAAAACCATTCAGAAAGCAGACTTGACATCCATTTGATGCAATTCCAATCATTTTGAGCAGCAAGAGAAATAACCATTCGAAACTGTATCAAGTCTACATACAGGAGCAAAAACCTCAAAATAATCAATACCTGGTTTCTGCTTGTAACCCTTTGTTACTAACCGTGCCTTAAAACGGTCAATTTCTCCATTTGACTTGTACTTCGTTCTGTAAACCCCTTCACTCCAATCGGCTTCTTTCAGGAGTAAATCTGTTAACTCCCCGGGTACCATTCTCAATGGCACTTATCTCCTCATCCATCGCCTTAAGCCAATGAGTTCTGTAGCAGCCTTCCCAAAAGTTAAAGGATCACATCTGCAAAGAGAGCAATTGAACAATCTCTTCATCAGACAGATCATTATCATGACCCAAAACATTCTTGCAGCGAGCTGGTAAGTGGCGCTCGGCTGAGATCGTCGAACTGACGTTCTGCTGGTGAAGGAGACTGGACATTATCTGGAATCGGTTGCTCTTCAACATATTTTCAAGCAAAGGAGATAACAATTGAACTGCATCCTTTAGCTAACCAATCCCAGGCACCATATTCATCAAAAGTGACATCACGACTTATAACAACTTCTTCGTTTCAGGTATTGTATAGTTTATAAGCTTGAAGCGTCTATAACCAATGAATATGCACTTCTCACCTTTATCATCCCAACTTCTTCTCAACGGATCTGGCACATGTGCATATGCCAAACATTCAAAAACTTTGAGATATTTGATAGTGGTTTTCTCCCACTCCATGCTTCTTCGAGTGTCTTATCACGGACACTTTTAGTTGGACACTATTCAACACATAGACAGCACAAGCAACACTTCTTGCCCAAAAAGGCTTAAGGCAGATCCTTAGATTTCAACATGCACCGACCATAGGTCCATGATTGACCTATTCTTGCCTCTCAGCCACTCGCGTTTTGTTGCGGAAGTGTATCTGGCGTGTCAGATTTGGTGCTGAATACCCTTTTCTTTCAGAAATTATCACAAGCAATATATTGTTGTACCTCTATGTCAGTTCTCAAGGATTTTATCTCATAACAATTTGCTTTTCAACAAAAGTCTTAAATTGTTTGAAAATATCACATGCTTCAGACTTTTGCTTCAGAAAGTAAACCCATGTTTTTCTACTGAAATCATCAATGAAGTAATAAAGTAATTACAACCTCCATGTGAGAACTCCAACGAACACAGTCTGAGTGAACCCTCTCCACGCTTTGTGGCTCTCCTTGACTTGCCAGGGGAAAGGGACTCTATGCTTCTTCCCAATCACACAAATCTCACAGATACGAATTAGAGACATTCAAACAGGTAATCAGAAACAAGTTCCTTTCTTGCAAGATAGTTTAATCCAGAGAAATGAAAATGCCCAAAACCGCATAGCTTATAACCAATTATCATCCGCAAACTTCAGAATTAAAGCAAGCAAGGAGGTATGCTAAATTTTTAAAGGAAATAGTCGATTTTGGGTACATATTTACTTTGCAATCGGAACTCCTTTAGCATCTGCAATGGTACAACACCCTGAGCAATATGTATCTTATATCCATTTTCTTACAACTGACCCATACTCAACAAATTTGGTGTAGTTCAGGAACATAGAACACATCGGATATAAAATTTTGAGTACCATCCTTCCAACTGAATAGAGATTTTACCTTTTCCCAAAATTTGGCACCCTTTGACTTATTGCCAAATGTCACCAGATTGGACTGATTCATCCAGTTCAGAAACAATTCTTTCTTCCCACACATATGGTTACTACACCCAGTATCCAGAACCATATGTTCTTATCTGCAGAAAACTATCGCTGGCTAAAAGTAAAGTTTCAAAACTCTCACAGAATTTTCAGCAGTGTTTTCAGCAATGTTTGCTTGATTTCCACGATTGTTGTCTCATTATACCAACAATCTGCAATCTGTGCCCATACTTGCCACAATTGTAGCAAATGAAATGGAAATTTACCTTGTTTGGTATTACCTCCACCTCTTCCTTGGTTGGAGTTACCTTCCTCCTCCTTGGTTGAAGTTACCACGACCTCTTCCACCAGGAACCTTCTTCCCTCTCCACGACCTCTACCAGATCCTCCACCTCTTTGATTAGTGCCAGTCAAATTAAGGGTGACTTGACTCTTCAAAACTTCTTCGCTAGTGGTTCCGATTTTGACGCAATTCTGTCAATATGACTTTCTACCATACTTTCAGCTCTGCAATTGATAAGAGGCTCGGGTGTTGTGTGACTCTGTTATTGAAGCCACAACATGGTCATACTTCATCGGCATAGTTCGTAAGACTTTTTCAACCTGCACCATCTTCAATAGTATCTCCGTATAACCTCATCTTATTCACCATATCAATAAGACGGAGTGAAATACGCATCTTACTACTTCTGTAGAGGTCACTCTCAACAATTATCCGTACAACCTTCCTCAACGCGCAACTTAGAGCGTTCCCTGTGCCGATCAACTCTTTGTGTTGACACATTTTAAGATGTCCAAGCTTGTTTTCTGTTTGAGCAGCGAGCTAATTGGCCCAAAAATGGAATAATGGACCCTTTGTGAATCTGACCAAGGGCCTAATTTACTCGCGCATAGCGCCTGCTTTTCAGCTCCCTCGGGTAGACCATGGGGATCGAACAAGCTCCAAAGATTTTGAGCTTGCAAAATGTGTGGACATCATAATTGCAATAATTGTAATCGACAGTTCCGTCAATTTGGGACCGCCGTCATACAAAATTATTGCAAGCGCATATTCACTACCGGGAAAATATTCCGGGTTGAAGAGTTGACTAGCTTCGGATACCTAAATGATTAGGATATATTATATAAATATATTAATATAATATATTAAATATAATAATAAGTTAATATATCTATATATTATATTACTATATACGAGGACGAGAAGAGAGAGAGAGATGAAATGGAATTATTGATTAGAATGCGTGAAAAAAAGGACTATTATACTGAATGAAATAACTAACCAAAGCTAACAAAGCTAAAGATAGGAGATGCATGTAATCACCTAATCCACGTACTGCTAATCATAACCCACATACTAAACCATTCAACTCCAGTCTGCATGTGCATTGACCAGGTGATAATAACACTAACAAATCTAATTGTAATACTGTAAAATTAATAATAAAAAAATAAAAAATAAATTATTATTATTATTATTATTATTTATATTAATTATTATTATATGATATTACAGGAGGTCAACACCATTGAAGGCGACTGGACTGCTCGCCATTTCGTAAAGAAGTGCATTGCTTGGATTATATTTGTAATAAAAAATTAATTATGAAAATAGGCGGAGCAGAACTGTAAAAGAGAAAAGCAGGTAGGAGTTTGTACCTGGAGAAGGAGATGGCCGCACTTGGACTCGATCGAGAGGGACGGCGGAGCTGAGGTGTGCGGGATACGGTTGGCGTATCGACTGTCTGAAATATCTACCTGGGTTGCGTCCGGAGAAGGCGACCACTGGACTGCCTTCTCACAGGAGAAGGCAGCCAGTTTCCTTCTCCGATGAGAAGGCGCCCGTCACCTTCCCACCGGAGAAGGTGACGGGTTTATCACCTTTTTTTTTCTTTAATTAATATTTAATGATAAAAAAATATAAATAAATAATAATATTGATCATTTAAGGATGATGGACTTTGTTATTTGCACAACCTAAAAGCTATTTGACCTACTAATAGGTGGTGCAAATAGTAAAATAGGTGGTGTAAATAGAATTACCCTATTATCTATTCAAGATTCCTTGTGCCATCTCCTGCAAGGTGGTAGGTGAGATATATACATATAATTTAGACTTGCAACTTGCATATATGCCCCATTTTCAAAGCCTTTTAGAAGCCTTAAAAAAAAAAAAGTCTTGGAAAGCCTAGACCCAACCCACACGTCCAGCAGCCCCTACACCAAAAACCACCCAAAAACCCGTAACACCAGACCAAACCAGCCACTGCCAGCCCCCGCCACACACGGCTACGCTCCCCTCGCCCTAACAGTGGATTAAACAATATACACCCCCCAGAGCAAAGGCCGCCAACCCCTCACAAACCCCACGAAAAACTCGTAAAACCCCAACCCAAAAACCAAGCCCGCCGCCCTACAGACCACACATAAGACATCGACAACACCCCCTACCCCCCAAAAACAACCAAAAGAATACACAGCAAACAAATAAACAAATTTAAAAACAAAAAAACCCACACTAAACATAATGAAGAAAAAACACACGGGCGCATAGAATTTGAAAGCTTTTTTTAAAGAAATAGCAGGCCCACCGGAGAAGTGAGCCGAAGAAGTGCCGCCGGTGGCGCTTAGGGTTCTGAGGCATCGCGGCGCCGGCCATCTCTACGAGGAAGTTTGAGGCGTTTAGGAAGACAATCTTCAGTCACAACCTACTGCCTCCAAAACACTGACTGAGACCATGAAAAACTACTACACCACAACAAGATAAGGCGACAAATCAGTTCGATATTTTCACCCACGCAGTGTATTTGCTGACCAACCGACCCCTATTTGCCACAAAATTAAAACATTTGTCAGAATAAATAGACGCACAAAAACCCAACCTCAAACAATAGCATACACCGTAAATTGATCCAAATAGCAACGGCTAGATTATCATATGTTCTTATCAAGAACAATAAGTCCTAATACGATTTCATTTATAATATATAATAGATATAAAAGTATATTGATATTATATATAATAATATGTTAATATAGTATATAATTTTATGGTTTAGATAGGGTAAGAAGGCGGACAAAAGGATGCGGAGAAGCAGAACCCCCATTTGGTGAAAGAGGCGACAAAAGTCTTAGACTGTGGGCAGTCAAAGTTCTATCATTGTAGAGATTTTAGTAAAAAAAAATAATATAATTTTAATAATTATTGTAATTTAAGTTTCATATTGATAAAATGAATTTTGCGTCCTTTTTTTATATTTGAACAACCTTTAGCCGTGATCATAAATGATAGATCATGAACTCTTTACTTTACAACGATGTGATCAAGTGTTTTTACTTTTACATATATTTCTATGACAAAAATTTTAATTAAAATTAAAAATTCTAAAACGTGGTTTTAAATTTGAATACAAATTTGTGATGATCAAAATATTCGTAATGGTCCCAATTTTTTATAGAACCGCCAATTTTATGATATAAGATTTTTTAGCTGATAAATTTGAAAACTTTAAAGCTATTAAATAATATAGGGATTATAAAGAATGGCACATTTTCTTAATAATTGGCACATTAAGTATTATGGTAGTGTGATGATCCTCTGTTACATTTTAAATTGTAGAACACAGACTTGAACCATCAAACTTTGGGCCGAAACATAAAAGATTCTAAATGTATACAATATATAATACTGAAAACTTATGGTGTAAAGAAAAAAATATTGTTGACACATTTCAAAAAATTGGCAAGCGACCCTGACCATCCGATATTATTTCATGGACCATCTGGGTCCAAATGATGTAATGTACCATAAAAAAAAGTTAATTTTTAATATACTAACAGAGCGTTGGTTGGAGGGTGCCAATTACTAGGAAGAAAAAATTACAATCCATGTGAGGATGAATTACTAGGAATAAAGTGGGATTAAATTTCAGTGTTTGGTTTACATGAATAAAATTACAGGGAATTTTAATTACAATGTTTGGTATACATGGGAATTGAAAGGGAATAAGTAGTATAAAGTCCAAAATGCACATGATGTTGTGGTATTCATTTTAGGTTTAAAAAAAACGGAGGGGTAATTTGTTTCATCACTAGCTTTTTTCTTCTAAAATTCCAAGAATAAAATCCCAAGAGGGCATGGGATTTTAATTCTATGAAAATGGGAGAATTGCAATTCCTTCCAACCAAACTAAAAATTTTATGGCCTTTAAAATTAGGTAGGAATTAAGTGGGAAGTGAATTTAAATTCCCCCAAACCAAACGCCCTGTAAAGGCACATTATTTGAGAGCTACATTATTTTAGTACTGAAAGTACATTATTTTATATACACTATCAAATAATAACATTCAATACATAAATAATATATTTTTAGTATATTAAAAATGTACTCTATATTCCTAATTTACAAAGTTGTGTGACCATAATCCTCAAAATAATTTGCCCACCGGACACGACTCTTTTGTGTTACTCTTTGGAGTTTTGGCTACAATGCAAAAAGGTACTTTCATATTGAGAAATGTCTAAAGCATGCTTAACGTACTCGTGTGTACTCGTTTTCGTGAATGGTAGTCCATGTATGACTATGATAACGTACTTGGACTTTATTTCTTAAAAAAAACAAAAACCTTCTGATCTATTGATAGCTTTGGCCATCCAATTAGAAAATAAAAGTGAGGGAGTAGTGAGTTCATGTAATAGAACTCGGTAATTGGGTCATCCGGTCAATCCCATAAAAAATAGATAACTCCTTATTTTAATAACATATTTTTCAATTATTTTTGTAAGTCCTACACGAGATTGAAACCGAAAATACAAAATATATAATAATACAAAATATATTATAATAATATATATTAATATATAATAATATAAATATATATATTTATAAACACACTATATATGAAAAGGCACAACCAGCACTTACCAAAATAGAAAAATTCATAAAAGAACTAAAAAGTGATCAAAAAACGATATACCTGTGATTAAAATGATTCAAAAAACGTAACATTTGTGAAAAATTATGGAATTTCCACCAAAGATGACCAATGGACGTCCGCTGGAATTAACTCATTTTATTTATTGAGTTAATTTACTCAAAAATTCGCATATCTTCGTTTTCTTTATTGGTTTTTCTCTTTTGTACCTACGACTTGTGTTACAGTTTTTGTTTTTTCATTCGTCCAGACTTTTTTTTTATAATTTTTGCTCCTTTTGTCCCGTTTTTTTATATTATCCATTTTGTTTTAAATTAAATAAAAAATTAAGTAATTTAATATTGGCATCTCTTTATTTTTTTCATTTAGACATGTGAATGTGCAAAATCCCTCTTTTTTTTAACGAATTTACTCAGAATCACTTCTAAAGCTGCGATATATAACTTTGATTCGTAAGTCTAGAGTACTCTAGGTGTAATTTGTGTAAGAAAGAGAGATTTCTCACTTCGCAGGTTGAAAGTAAAGAAGGTTAATATTGATATTATTGAATTGTCCCTTTTATGTAACACCAATTTGACGAATACAAACGGAGGACTAAATTGAGTGAAACACAAAAGTCTGGGACTATAGCACCAAAGTCATTTAGGACGAAATTAAGAAAATCACTATAGTCGGAGGAATTTTGGGTATTAACTCTTTATTTATTTAAGAGTAGATGAAGATTTCAAAATAATGGTGAAATCATTGATTACGAAAGTGTTAATAAGATGTAAGCTAGTGCTAATACAAGCAAATGAATATGTAAGAATTGGAAGGAAATGTTCGTATGGGTAGCTCAATTGGTTATAAAGGTGAAACTTTTGAAGAATAACCAGGGATCGAGTTTCACTAGCGGTAGTGTGGGAGCAATCTCATCCTCCTTTTAAATGCTCTGTCGGGCCGGGGTGTGAAGGGCTCTTAAGGTTGGGATTCAACTTTTAGGAAGAAGAATGGAAGGGAAATAAGTAAGAAGTATCTGGGGTTCTAATTCCCTTCAAAATACATTAAAAAAAAAAACACTTAAATATTGTACAAGCCACATATATACGGGTAAATGTGGGGCGAAATAGAAGAAAAAGAGAGAAATATTGTGCAGTGGCACAATTGTGCAACATTGATTTTAAGTAAGACAAATTGTACCTAATTACCCAAATAAAGCAAATAAGAGTTATTTTGAACATGATCTCTAAATTTTATACATAAAAAGAGTTAAATATATATGGGTAAAAATATGAACTTATCACTAGAACTATAAGACGATTTCACCCTAATAATACACTTTCAAATACTAGCAAAGAATTTTTGTTGATTAAAAATAATTAAAAAAAAATAGTGTAAGTCATTTTCTAAAAAAAATCAATAATTTATTCAAGCCTACTACCTTTGACCCTTGCTGAAATAATTGCCTAAAATCAAAACAATTTCACTTCGAATTTGAAAATTATATATTTGACATGAAATCGTCTTATAAATCACACATTTTTCAAATTATTCTTCCAAAAGGTTGAACCCCAACTCTAAGGGCTCCTCACACCCCCGGATCCGACAGAGAATTTGGGAGGATGTAAATCATGGTAACTCAAATATTTTCCAAATTATGACAGCACGATAAGATGACATTTTTTAAATATTAAATATTTCCAAAAGTTATATATTCATATACATGTCATTCAAATGAATATATCCAAAAAAAAAATTATTTAAATATTAGCTCAAAAAAAATATTAATATTATCTAAACTAAATTTTAAGTAAAACTGAAAAATTAAAAAGAAGAACAATTTTTTGTTAGTAAAATTTTCTAAATCGAAACAGAGAATGAAAAATAAAGAATGAAAACTGAGAAATTAAAAAATAGAAAATTAAAAACAGTTTTCTGTTATAAACGGACTTTTTTTAATGTCAGACACTACTGCCCTTTTCCACACTTGTTTCGCGCATCAGGCGCAATTCAAGCGCCCTGCATGTCACGGCACGCGCCATGCAGGCGCGTTAATACACCTTCTAATTTTTTTTTTAATTTTTTTTTTTGTTTGTTATCAGCTAGAATGACCACGGTTCCGGTTCGAACCGGAACCGTCACTGTGCAAACCGGAACCGAATCGGAACCGTCCGTACGATTCCGGTTCCGGTTCTTAACCTATAGGTTCCGGTTAAGGTTTGTAAAATCATGGGCCGGTTCCGGTTCCAAACCATAAAAAATAAATATTTATAGTGTTTTTTTATTTTTTTTTTTAAATAATTCCGGTTAGAACCGGAACCAGAACCGGAACCTTACTATAAGGTTCCGGTTCCGGTTTCGCCATCCACGGAACCGAAACCGGCGGTTCCAAACCGGAACCGGAATCGTGGTCACCCCTATTATCAGCATTAATTTCTTTTCTCTTCTTTTTGTTTCTCTCCCCTCTCTCCTAACTCATAACATTAATGCTCACAAAAAAACCCTCACAAGTGTAAATGCTCTAACGACTAAATAGAGTCTTATCCTTGGACTTTTCCTATTGGATGGGAGAAGAGAGAAGGTACATAGGACTTTCCTATTTCTTTTAAATAGCATTAATTGTCGAAATTAATATATGGAAAAATCGTACGTATTTCTAGATGTTTTAATTTTTTTTTTTTGTTATAAATATAGTAACATACTATTCAAAAACGGCATACGGATCAATGCAAATTTTCTTCAAGAAATAAAGCAGTAGGGAACAACTTGATGAATGGTCGTTCATCAAGGATGGAACATTTATTTTTATTTTTATTTTTATTTTTATTTATTTATTTATTTATTTATTTATTATACCTTTTTACTTTGTAACATCATTATTGGATTTGATAGTCTTCATGAAAGTAGTAGCCCTTTGAATATTTTCGATGGCGCAAGATTGCAAGAATCACTTGATTCAAACATTCCCATGTTGAGATATGATTGAATACTAAGCAATGGACATGTTGTGCGACAATCGCAACTCCTTAATTTTTTACTCTACTTTTGTCTTAGTTTGTACTTTGTACATATGATCAAGACCATTGAAACAATTCTTTAGCTCTCCAAAGAGGTTTTGCATCCATCACCTTAGCTCTTCATTAGTTCCCATTGACTCAAAATGCATCCAAAATGCTCTAAAAATCCTTCACTTCTATTCAAAGATAAAGAATTGTAGATAAATGATCAAATAAAGCAAATAAGAATCATTTTGGATACAAGTATAACAATTCAAAAGCAAATAAGGTTAAGTATAGCGTATAAATATGAACAATTATGCACTTATCAGTCCTCCATCTACAATGATCAATGACTATAACATAAATGAAAAAAAATAAGCGGGTCAATTTTATGAATATGTAAAGTTTAAATTTGTATATTTAAAAAATTTACTCACCTTTTTTTGTTCCTTTTTTCTGTTATTTTTCTTTATTTTCAATCGTTAGGTCTACTAGATCGATGACTAGCATTTGTCTACGACACTTATCGTAGAAAGCCTTTCGTCATGAAATTCGAGTGTTGGTTTTTGGATTTTTGGGCCCAGAGAGGTCCAACACAACCTTAGTTGGTGGATTTACCTTTCAAAAATAGAGGTTAAGAATTTGGTGAATAGGATAGCAGTAAATCTGTATGTATTCCTGGTTTTCTCCCTGTCGCCCCCCCCCCCTTTTTTTACAGCTTTTGAGGAGACCCTTTTATAGGGGTCCTCGGGAAATTAAAAGACTTTACTTTAAGGGCCATAAGGGGTCTTTATTAATCTAATGTCGTTGGGCTGCCGTTACTAGGTCTCCCAATGGCTTGCTTGACTAGGCCTTTTAATAGGTCTCTAAAATGCTAACGGCTACTTTTAGGACGACCTCCTATCCGCGCCGACTTCGCGTTCGCACCGACTCCTCGTTTTGACCTGGGTCTATCTTTGGGCCTATCATTCTCTGGGCTTGATCCTTTTCCCTTCTTGGGCCCTAAACCCATCGGGCCCATACCCATCATCGAGGCTAATATATATATATATATATATATATATATATATATAATATATATAATATATATATATATATATATATGCCGTATGTTTCTCGCTTTTGATCCGTTAATTGTCTACGTGTTTTTACCAATTACGTTTAAAAAGTGTCTAAGCATGGTTTCGGGTTCCACGAAGGTTCCCGGGCGTTGTTGTGATGAAAAAAAGAGTCAGTGGGGGTAGGGGACCCGCCACCTACCGCGCGGTTTGGGCAGTCCCGGCAGCAGGCAGCCGGGCGGGCAGCTGCCCGCCGGCCACCCGCTGCCCGGAACAGTGTTTCCGGCGGGCAGCCGGCGGGTGGCCCCCACCCACCGGCTACCCGCTGGACTTTCTCCCACCTCGGGACTTTGGCCCCCCGTTTGATGTTTCCCCGATCCCGTGGTGTCCCAACGGACTCCGTCTATCGTGCCGTGTCTAGTTTGATATTTCGGGTACCGTTCGTAGGTTTATGAGTCTATATATTGCATGCTAGTTGAATTGGTATCCCGTTGACCTAGGTGGAAGAAGTATGAACCCTTAGGATTATTCTTAGTATGAAGGATCACGCATAGGTTTTGTTATACGTTTTCCCCCTTCCCAATGTGTAATGTGGGTTTGCATGTGCTTGTTATGTGTTATGTGTGTTGTACCCCAATTCGGTTGCGATCGGATTGGTTATTCCTGAGCTGCGTTCAGAAGCTGGTGCGGTCAGATTTACACTCTTGGGCTGCGGTCCACCGTTTGGTTGCGATCAAACGTTTCTACATGAGCTGCGGTTCATATTTCCTGGCTGCGGTCAGATGACATTCTCTTGGGCTGCGGTCTACTATTTGGTTGCGATCAAACATTATGATGAGCTGCGGTTCATCGGTCGGTTGCGATCGACCCTCCGTGTTGCGATACGGGACAGGGTGCTGCGGGGCCGTGTCAGAGCTATATGCGCTGACCCTCATGTATGGGCATGCGATTGGTCCTGTGGCGCCAACAAAGTGTGTTGTGTGATGAGATATGGATGTGTTGTGGTTATGAGTGTCTTGGGATGTGACTATGGGATTTATTGAGGATTATACATGTTGGGTTATGGTTATTAATTGTGCTCAGCTTTATCTGTCTTGCCTGTTGTGAACTGTATATGCTTGATATAATTGTTGCCTATGTTTAGCTCTGCCTGTCGAGTCATTCCCGGTTTTAAAAGCTAGAGTTTGTAGGAAATATCTTCATGCTCAAAATGGTTTTCGTATATCTATATATATCTCTATATGTATTGTATTTCAACGCGTTGGAGTGGGTTACCGGCATCTCTCGCTGAACATATATTTGGCTTTCAGGCACAGAAGATTAAGTCACTGGAGCGCGCTAGAACTGGAGTGTAGAAGTAGAATAGTTTCCCTTTCGGCCTGCGCGCCATGTTATGTAGTCACATTTCTGAGGATATTAGTTAGTTAGCCTGTGCACCTGGGTTCTCTAGCTCAGGTGTGGCATAGCACCCCGTACGCCTGTATTATACTTTGGGATTTAATGAGATTCTATCTTTATTATATAAGTTTTAAATGTCTTGAAAATCTGGGGTGATACAGATGCCATCAAAACAAACAACGCCCAGACAGGGCCAGAAGGTACACAAAGAACTCAAACTCTCCCTGAGTTCATATTACTCCCCTTTTGCCAATGATAGCCAAAGTCAAGCATTGGAGGTAGTGTCACTGTCAGATTTTGCAGAATTAGCAGCAGCAGCAGATTCAGATAGGCTTAAGCGAAGAAGAACGGTTGCTAGCTCAGTACGGGCCCCTGTGAGTTGCTTTGCATAAATGTTGTGAACTGTCTCAAGATCAGCGACCCTTGCCTCAATTGTATGGAAAGTTGAACATTCTTAGCATGAGAAGACTCAGCAGGCAAAGCATCAGGTTCAGAATTGGATGAGGCAGTCACAGGAACAACATCCTGAATGTGATCTCCAGTCAGCAGACGTTTATCAACAGATATAGAGTAGCGTAGGACTGATCACTTCACCTGGGCATAGGCTCAAGACCCTGAGAGGTAAGAATTCCATAAATCAGATTTGGGAAGGGTAGTCTTACCTTCTGTTCCCGTGTATGAATCAAGGTAAGAATGTGAGAGTAAATCCATTTTCCCAGATCAATTTGCATCTTCGTTTCAATTCGAAATAAGAGGTCTGCCAGTAGCTTGCCAACCGTGTTGAAGTGGGCTGATGGAAGCCAGTTGTGAAGGGCCAG
>VALG01000467.1:0-11928 GCA_009835305.1 Ipomoea purpurea
AAAATTAAAAGAAAAGAATAAATATTGTCATGTTATTATCCAAGTCAACAATTAACCGAAAGGAAGGATTGGGAAACCAGGCTACTTGGTGAAATTGAAGGCATTTGAAGCGTTGAGTGGAGTGATTGCACACTTTTAAGTCCGGTGACCTGATTGCTCGCATACTTTCAGTAGTCAATTTGGACCTTATTCTTTTTCTTTTTTTTTTTTCTTGGAGCTTCCATACTCGAAGTGTGAAATTAAAATTTTGTCGTAATCAAAATACTATTACATGCTTAAAGTGTGAAATTAGAGTTTTATTATGATCTAAATCTAATTACAAATTAGAAGTTTGTGAAAGGGTTTTATGAAGTTGGACTCGTCCAGGGTTCAAAATCCGCTAGGCCGAGTAATTCGCCGCCTAGGGCGCTAGGCGCCCCTAAGCCGTGGCGATTTCCCCCCTAGGCTCCCGCTAGGAGAACGGCCGCGGGCCTACGCCCCGCCTAGCGCGCTAACTCGGCCGATTACGCCGAGTTACTCGTCAATTTCTGTCGAGTTAGCGAGTTAACCGGCCGACTTGACCTTGGCTAGATTTTTTTCATTTAAAGTATATATATTTTTTTTTTGAAATCATAGTTTTGATGTTATGACTTATGAATTATCATTATTCATTTATTTGGATATGTTTTTGATTAAATGTTGAAAATAGCCTCATTAAAATTGTCAAACTGCAAGTCTACCACTGTTTTTTTGGAGCCCGCCTAGCGCCGCCTAGATTCCGCCTAGGCGCTGTCCGAGCGCCCGACTAGCGCCTACCGCCTACTGCAACCATGGACTCGTCTACCAAAAATCTCATTATCAAGATTTTACTAGAGAAGTTTTCATTGAAAAGGTGAACACAAAGTCAAACTCAAAGTGGAAAAGAGAGAGAGAATTTGGTAAATTTTCTCAATTTTTTCCTAGTAAAAGGTGTGAGAGAAAGGTTTTTTTTTTTTTTTTTTAATTGCGATTTCATCAAGGGGGATAAAGAAATGAAAATGCAGTGTCTGCATAAGCATAATTTGCGTGTCCGATTAAAAAATATACTTTTTAAATAATATTGACTCTATTACATTGTAGTATCTATTCACAATGTCTCCACTAAGACTCAATTCCATGACATCACATATGAAATAGTATCTCATATGTAGTATCTAATCTAAATATGCATACTATCTGAGCACAATGTATATTTACACTTTCTTCTTCCAAAAAACTCAACTAACCTTGCTCTGAGAAGTTAGATGAGTTATTTGTAAATAAAACAAATTTTAAAATTATGAGTCATTTGTAAATGAAACAAATTTTAAAAATTATAACTAAACATAAGAAATCACATATTTGAACTCCAGTGAGGACATTAACTCTTTGTGTTTCAATAAATTGAGAAAGTATGTATAGATAGATACTATATTATAATATAGTCAGTAGTACTTCTTAGGTTAAATATCTTCGATTAACAAAAATGATCCAAGTTAAAAAAAGATTATATCTATACATGAAACAATAATAGTCAATACATTCCCTTAACCAGACAAGAGCATATAACGTTTCAATATTCACATTTCAGGGATTAATATAATATAACCTGAACAAAGGTAAAATGATCTAAAAAATGAAAAGAAAATAAAAACCATATTGACAAAGAATGTCAAATTATGTAAGTTACCCATTATAGAACTGAGATTCAGAATTTCGAAATCTATCAATCTATCATTTCTGTCTTGACCTCCATAGTTCATTGTCAAGCTTATTTTGGCCAACAGTTTCTGCCATCATAGAGTTGCAGCAAAAATGGCAGCAATTCTCTCTCTCTATAACTCATTCTTCCCGACTGCCCGCCATTCAGCACACAGTTCTGCCATAACAGACCGAAGCAATGTAGAGATTTCTCGACCACTTATCCTGAAAAATAAATCCAAATGCATCGTTAGGAAAACGGATGGTTGAGATTAGAGATGCTTGCACGCAGAATGCACGTGGTGCCAGATGGGAAACGTCTTTGCTGATGACTGTTTAGTATTACCTTTTACATGTGTGCTTGGAAACGCTGATGTGCGTAGGGTCTCCTGCGCCTCATCATTGAATTTAAATTTCGGTATACTCAATATGAAGGCGGCTTTGATCAGCGGTAGCAGCCATGGCCGTTATTCTGTAGCCACTCTCCCATCGTCTATGAATTCCATCACTTGGGTAAAGAAAATCAAGCTCTACACCTGCAATAGTCCAGAAAGAGTACGGATGTTACGAGATGCTGTCTAGAGAAATGACAAAATATGGTAAGAAGTAAGCAATATAAATACAAAACACTTCTTACCTGTTCAGAAAACCCGGCATTCCTGGACATCACCACGCACCAACGACTGCCAGCAGTAGCCATGGATGTGACATGGAAACCTTCTTTCCACTTTTTGTTTATCCATTTGAAGGGAAAAGGAATCACCGACTTTGTAAGACTGTTGAGTATAGGGAGTTCCTGAACAATTCCATCAAAAGGAATTAAGACACTGCACAAACGCTCGATGAAAAGTACGAACTATTGTAATGAATGTATGGCATACAACTCAGAATAGATAGGCATGAATAATAACGAGAGGGATAAGGGAAGGGGTGGGAAGTGCAACTTGTGGACTAAAATTGTGCATAGATAGTGCATGTCAGTAATAAATTCACCGTCATCATTAATATTTCTGTATCCAAAATGAATCTTACATATATTTACATAAATATATACATAAATACATACATAGATGCGTATATGTATTTATTACCAACCTCTACACCTCCCAAGAACCTAGCACTAATGCTTTCAAGAAGGCAGCATATTTAGATTAGATAAGATTAAAGACTGGTTGACTAAGTTGAATTGTTCGTGGAAACTGAAAAAGTAATAGAATATTTATAATATTCCTAAAATGCAGTTAATGAAGGTTGATTAATTAAACTCGGAGATGATAGAGTTCCTAGATTTCCTATCATGTGTCCTATTTAGTAATATAGAGTTAATACCATATGGGGTCCTCCGAGTATAGTAATTTTCGCCACGTTTAGTCCAAAACTTTCAAGTTAACCACCCGTGGTCCTTGAACTTTCAAGAAGCATTAATTTATTCAACAGAACGACATTTAATAAAATGTTATTTGAAGGAACTTCAAAGAATAAGAACAATCGTCCATGCTAAAGATTATTCTAAGATGTAGGTATCTAATGCACATACAGAAACGGAAGGAAAAGATGGCCGTATATATGATTACCTAGTATACTTTTACACATGTATATGCTTGAATGCATTTACTCGTTAGTGTATCCCGACTGCATTGTTTCATAAATTTGAGACAAATTCCAAGTATGCGTTTTTCAACTTTTGCCTTGTCTCATAAATGCTTCGTTTTCATGATTCTTAGTTTTCTGGTGCTTTATAAACCATGTAGAAGTTTTGGATCCTATTTATATATATCTCATATTATATAAATAATTTTCAACACTGCTGCATAATCATACCTAAGACAAAAACAGTTGCATAAAAAAATAGCGTATAATATTACAAAAATAGTGTGCGGTTAGTGTGCAACTAGTGTGCAAATAAACAGGAACCAAGGAAAATTTTCCCTTTTTCGTAAAAAGTGAAGCAACATGCATGTGCCAAATATTGTGCAAAAAAAGAGGAACAAGCAAATATCCAACCTTTAGACATAACGACCAATGAACTTCCGTTATCCGCACCGCTAAGGAGCTAATATAGTAGTTCTTTTCCCATTGCTCCATTATCCAATCCTAAAAAGAATCCCGAAGGTTATCAGTGGTCTTGAAAATATGACTCCCAAGAATGTGAGCAAATTGAGGTACTATGTAATTTAGGAACCGACCTTATGAAGGAAGAGATCTGAAAGCTCAAAAAATTGTGAAGAGAAACCTGTCCCTCCATCCATGACTATGGCCCAAAGGTTTGCTGCAGAAGCCACACAGCTAATATATAAGCCATCTTCGTTTTTTTTTTAAACCCTTTTACATGTTGCCGGATCCTCGAGTCTGCAACATTGTGGTGTACCTTTTTTTTTTTTTTGTTTTTTTTTTTTTTTTTTTTTTTTTTTTTTGTGGAATATTCCGAGAGAGTAGTGTAGTTTAGCGAATATACGTGTTATAATTTGAGTACCTATTTGTAATCAAGTTATGGTGACTCTATCCCTAGGTTAACAGCTTTAGATAATAAAGATTAATATTGAAAACATGTGCATAATGGAGAGATACTTCTGAAAGTATTTGATATCAAAAAAGGTATGAATTTTGGTCGAATTTTCTCACGTGTGAGGATGTTCTTAGTCATACTACGGTGACGGTTATAGAAGACATTAGTTAGGCAAGGAAAAGGAAGATAAAAAATGAGCTATATGAGATGTATATTAGTATAAAGAAAGAGAGGAAATAATTAGCGAATAAACAAAACTGCCAGGCATATTAAACAAGAGCTCTGCACCGCATGACGTAATTATAGGTCTATCTATTGGAATTCATTTCTGAAGACCCTAGATATGGGCGACGCCGGACAACAACACAATGCTAGCTCTCGCGTCACGTTCAAATCACACTGGATTTAGTGCAGAATGTGATTGAATCATTTGGTGGCTCATATTATATATATGTAGTTGCGTTGAATCGTTATGTAAGGTAAAATTTTTTTTGCATTTAAAGTTTCGTTCAAGTTGAAATTTAATATCAATGTTTCAGCCAAGTATTCCATCATCGCGTCGCAACAGTAATTGCATGCTAGTCAATGCAGTTTTTGGGAAATATGCTATACGTATGCAAGATAGACGTGAACGGATACCTTACGTTCTGGCTGCGCTACCGGCATTTCAATTTGTGTTCATAGATGACAGCCTAACGTTGTCATCACATTGCATGACTGCCCATCCATTCCTCGAGAAATAGCACCTCTCACCAGTGTCGGCGGACGAAAGCCTCAGATGGCCGGTTGGTTGAGTGCCTCGCTGTCGGTTTCTCCTTTGTTCTGCTATTGGGGCATATATTGTGGTTTTCTCTATATTTGGTAAATTCTTTTTGGCTGGGATGTTGCGAACATATAGTGTTTGTGATGGTATGACGTTTTTGGTCACGATATTGGTTGACAGAGTGGTACCTCACTTGAGCCTTTAGTCTGATTGTCAAAAATTACAGTATGATAATATTTAAATTTCTTTTAGTGTATGACCCTTCTTGTCTAGCAGCGATGTTGATCGTTTGAATGCATGGAAGAATCTCTAAGTGGTTTGTTGTTTGATCTATAATGAGTGTATTGTTACATTCAGGAGGGTAAGCACTTTTTAATTGATCGATAATCAGAATGCGAGAGTTATAAGTCTTTCTTCATATAATGTGATGTGATGTTTATTTCTAAGAGCATTTTGATAATTTTTATCTCGCTCACTGTGTCTTAGGATTGTGACGATGAATTTTGTTGTGGTTTTCTTTATCTTTGGTCAGAAATATGTTTTGTGTCCGTTTAATTGATTTTCGCTTGGTACCAAGGCAGTTAATTGAGAATTAATATTATTACACACAAAATACTAATGGTATTTATGCATTATTATACGTTGTCATATGATTATTTACAAAAATATGTTTTAGAGAGAAAAGGCCTGATTTCAGTTGATGATTACTTCGGGCAATAAATGACTACAAGCGCAGAATTCTTAGCACTTAAATCGCATGCATCATTTTCATATGCAAAAGAAGATTGGGCATACTTTCCGATCTTGGATATATTACTCGATATTTCTTGGATCATGCGGTGCCGTGGCATTGTAAGGATGAATAGTCTTTCCTGCGGCTCGCCAGTCAATTGAATTCTACCAGTTTCTCGGGAGTTTCTTCCCTCGGTTTGTATATTCATCCAAGTGATTGTCTACCTTAATCTCGTCTTGCATTTACTTGTATGCTGTTTGAGTCCCGTTTGCAACAGCATGGCTTAGAATGAGAAGCACATAATCAAATATGTATTTATCGCGCTATGTATTTTTGTGAAGTTTATAGCTGAGAACTGACATAATAATAGTTCTGTGAACTTGAAATGTTGCATGGGATATTATGTGGCAGGAACGTCTCTATGAGAGACATATGCAGATAAAAATAGTGAGTTTTGTTGAGTGATACAAGATGCTTAGTGGCTACTACCAGTGACTAGCTATTCGCAAGAGAAAGTCAGAGGTTTGACATTGCCTGCTCAGAACTGGAACCGAAGGAGGAGGTGGAGATGAAGGGGGAAGGGGGGAGGTTAGAGTAATGCAGCAGCTTGCCCAAAGGCTTCAGCAGAAATATAGCTTCTAATTAGTTTGGCTCTCATCAAACCTTCATATTTATTACAGCCTCAAGGAAACTGTTGGAATGGAGCATGACAAAGACATTGCCATCAAATCAGGAGAAATGATCTTCTTCTTTCAACAAACAGAAAATTCCTTGTTGTAACCTGGTTAATCAAAACAAGATCAAGAAAATAACTAAATAAATAAATAAGACGTACAGCAGAGTTGAGAGAGAGAGAGGAACGCGTCAGATTGAGAGATGTGGTAGACTGTCTGTGATGCAAGGGCGGTGCCTGTGTAATACAGTTCATCAGCAGTTGACTAAATCTGAGGAACGCACTCGCGCGCATTCGCAGCCTTGGTCAAGCTGTTTGCCATTCTTGCGCTCACAGTTCAGTATTGATTAAATATAAGTTGAAAATGCAGGAGATATGGCGCCTATAGCAAACGAGGGCGGTAGTGCGATTAAACAATAATGGTGAGTTAAGAAGGAGGCACATACAACATCTGGCTGCCTGAACGGGGAGATCGTTCCTAGCTTTCATTGCTTTCTCTCTTTCGATTACTCTGGTTTCAGCGCACACGCCAGGTATGAATACTATGACACTTTGTCTTAATTTTTTGGCGTAAGGTCGTGCCTGTACAAACGGCAGATAACAGGTTGGTTGAAATGTGACCTTTTTATTTTCACTTATCGGCCTCCATACGTGGTTTAATACACATTTATGTTTTCAGAGGCATTTTTAACTTATACCTGTACCAATCACTTGCAGGTCGACTCTTGGTCATTTATGTAATAGTGCCGTCGCAGGATGCTCTAAGGGTGCAAGTTGGATATTTCTCTTCCATCGTAAGATGCTAATATTAGGAAAAACGCATGATGTTGGTGTTAGTATGGATTTATGTTGGCTATTATATTGAGAGAGTTTAAACTGGTTGGTTCAGGGCGCTGAGAGGAGCCAAATGCTTTAAGTTCTTTTTTCATCGCTTTGAATATATGAAGGACTTTTAGGTGAGGCACCCTATATATAATAATGGAGTAAATGTATATGTTGATGGATCAATACTCATAAAATCCACAGTGATCTTATTTATTGTAGATGCTCTCTCTCAATCTGTTTATACACTATGGGACTCAGCAACAAGCAATAGTTATAGGCGTGTCGCAATAACACTGCTACACTAGCATTTAGATGTTAGATGTATAGGTAAATTGATTAAATATAAAGGATATCAGAATTCTAGATTATTTATCCGTTATATCTGAGTCCAAATGTATAAATGCTCAAGTTATCAATTTGAATAGACTCTGTGAAATATGGTGCTATGGAATTACATGGTTATCAACTACATAGGAGTCGTTGGGGGATTTAACCTAATATGGTTAAGTTGTAGTATTTTTGTTATTAGATTTATTACTACTCATATTATTGAATTGATTAGTTTAGGTAATATGATTATTCAGGATATAATTGATATATAGCTAGTCAGTACTTTGGGAATCTGAGGATACAATATAGAGCCAAAATAGTTATAACCTACTTTGATTAAGCTCTGTGCTATTTGTATGTTATGCGCAAATCTTAAGATCTCTCATGTACTTGACATATACGGATAGTGCAACAAATTATAATTAAATATTAAGAAATATTTTCAGGAGGACACTGATATAAAATAACTACTATTGTTCTAGCACAAGCGCATATATAATCTATAAGATAGATACCAAGATGCCCCAGGTAATGGTGCTGTATTGCAATGGGAGGCAATTTCAATTCTTGAAAGCTTCATGCGAAGGAAGTTCTTTATTTCTTGCCTATGTTTCAGCAATGAGTTTGGATTGCATTCCTGAAAAATTCTTTTATATTTATTAAATTTTGAACTTTGTTATGTCTTTGCTTTTTCCCACTTCAAATATAATTATTTATCTATATTTAATATTATAATTATATCTATATTATTATATTATATATATTATATTATTATTGAGTTTGCTATACGTATTTATCTATTTTTATTTCATAAACATCAAGCTTGTGCATGGTGATGTCAAGCCGAGAATTTTTTGTGTCACTGGAATGCTGATGAAAAGATATTATTGATCTTGGTTGGTAGATGCATCTAATCTTATTATGATATTGGTTTATCTCTTGTTCAGGATATATTTCAGTCTACTTCTTTGATTAAAGACCAATTAATCATTTCTAAAAATTGTTATTCAGCATCTGATGGAAAGACTTGGATCTGGTCCACGCTCAATAGGACCAGCACCTGATATTTCAGTTTGTAAAATTTGCATGGTGAATTTTAACGTAGGGCGTAGTTGAATATGCATTAAACCTGTTTCTGTGGCAGGACACTTAATATGCAAGGTAATGACCCCTGGGCCGGACTGGAACGAAGAGATGACTGGATCTATAGCATACAGCTGATATCCTCATTAAGGAAGGTTACATGGCAGGGCTGTCAGGTTGTTATAACTGCTGGTATGAAACTTAGTTCTGTGTCTGTGATAATGATAATTACTATCTTGGTCTCTCTCTCTCCTCTGTGTAGTCTTATTTATTATTTTTATTTCTGACTTTTTGTGATGTACATGGACCCAAACAAGAATTTTCTTTGTTGTAATAAAGATGACATCTCCTGAGTGATGCAATGCTTTCCTGTCCATAACAACAGTTCTAAGAAGAGCGTTAATAAATATGAAGTTTGATGAGGAGCCAAATATGGAAGCATTATATCTTTATAGAAATACTTAATATTGAGCAGCACTTCATCAGGCAATAAGGATGATGGTGCCTAATCACCTTAATTATATTATCATTTGCATGATGGTGTTTTATTTATTTAAATTACTGTGTTCTATGGCTTCTATTCTGTGGCCACCAGGTTGGCAGAGGTAGGTTGAAAATTAAAACTTGGATGAAGATGAAGCAACGAGAAGAAAATCGACTGGGTACTGCTACCAGTGGATTAGTTTCAATGCACGGACCCCATGAAGCCGAGTAATTCAGATGAAAAGTAATGCCAACTATTTGCATATGACAAATGATCATGGATGAAGTGCTAGATTCTGCTGTTTTGCCCCAATACAAATACACGGCTCTGTTAAAATCTTAATTAAATGATGAATTATGATGAACAATTATTTGTTATATATACTCCTGGTACTGTTGAGCATACCACATTCTTGAAACTCTAATAGACAATGATGACCTGGGATACTAAGATATTCTTGATCTCTGCAATAAAAAAATATTATATATGAAGATGCTATATCAATCTGAATTTGTTTACATTTTCTTGAATTTGATTCTTCTCTCCATTATTGATATCATATATATGTTCCATGCATGTAATCTGCTCTAGGCAGAAGGTTATATTATGGATTTTGATTTGATTTGCAAGGTCTGAGTAAGTCTTTTAAAATGTGTTTAGATAAATTCCAATAAACATTAGTGCATCGATAAAAAAATTTCCATTTATGGTTTTTCCGTATAGACAAGGGCAAGGCAACAAGTTCCTCAGGGCCATGACACTTGGGTGCTACTGATGATCATGATGCAGTTTGTGATGTCACTAACCAAAGTTGAGCGACGAGAATTTTTAATGGTTTATCCATATTTCCGAAAAGTCTTGACTTGCATACTGTGTAGCAATGTTGGAAATTGTCTGGAACATTATGATTAATTTCAATTGACAAAATTTAAATGCCAAAATATTCTCCTATTCAAAGAACATGATAAAAAATTGTGATTTCACATCTTCATGTGTGCAATGCGGCACACATTTATTTCACCTGTCCCAACATCTGCAGAAAGAAAGGAAAGCAATTTAAGAATGGCACGAGCTTTGTTCAATCTTGCAGTTTGGTTTTGCTAAATGTTTTTCTTTTAGAAAAACATCTTTGCTGCATTATGGCTACATGTATAGAAGATGACATGAATACACTTTTTGATTCGACTTTCAAATTATATCTAACAAGTTCATTTTACTTTATTATAGTATGTAAGTCCCAAGGATCAATATACGTCATAAAACTATTTTTGGATCTGGTATCATTACATGTTGCAGACTCGAGGATCGCAAATAGGGAAAAGGGTAACCGAAGATGGCTATATATGGTTGTTCTGCAGCAACCTTTGGCATGTGATGATGGAGGACAGTTTTACTCACAATTTTTGAGTTTCAGATTCTCATAATAAAGCGGTCTAAATTAATAGTACCCAATTTGCTAACATTCATGGGTTGATATTTTCAAGAAATGAAACCTCGGATCTTTTTAGGATTGGATAATGAAATGGAAAGATCAATATTAGCTCCTTAGGGTGGGATAACGAATTCATTGTGTTATGTCTAAATGTGATATTGCTTTGCCTTTATTGACAATATTTGCATGCATGTTGCTTCACTTTTACGAAAGGAAATTTCCTTGGTTTGTTTATTCACATGTGCACACTAACGCAGCCACTATTTTGTAATATATACGCTATTTTTTTATGCAATGTTTTCTTAGGTATGATTAGCAGCAGTGTTAAATGTATTATATAGATGAGTTATATAATTAGGATCAAAACTACATGGTTTATAAAGCCCGAAAAAAGAATCATGAAAACGAGATTTATGGACAAGCAAAAGTGAAAAAACGCATACTTGGAATTTTCTCAATATGAAAAATGCAGTCGGGATAAATAAGATAAATGATTCAAATACATGTGTAAAGTTATAGGTACATATTACGGCATCTTCTTCGGTCTGTATGTGCCATAGATACCACTCTAGAATATCTTTAGCAGACGATTTGTTTATTCTTTGAATTCCTTCAAATAATTTTATAAATGTCGTTCTGTGAATAAATTAATGCTTCTTGGAAGTCAAGACCACGGTGGTTAACTGAAAGTTTTGGACTAATAGCGAAATATATCTGGAGACCCCCATATGTAACTCTATATATAATATAGGGAAATGATAGGAAATCTGGAATTATCATTCAGAGTTTAATTAATCAACCTTCATTAACTGCATTTAGGACTATTAAAATTATATTTTCGTTCCGAACATTCCAACTTAGGCACATCTTTTCTTACTATCTAAATATGCTCCTTCTGAAAGCTTAGTGCATAGGTCTTGGAGTGTAAGAGTTAATAATAACTATAATCTTAGTTGTATTGTATGTTAATTTATGTAAAATATGTAGTTCATTTTGGATACAGAAATATAATGAGACGGTGAATTTATTCTGACTGCAATTCTATGCACAATTTACCAAGTTGCTTCCCACCCTTCCTTATCCCTTCGTATATAATGCTATCATTTAGTTGTATCCATACATTTCATTACAATAGTTCGTACTTTTCATCGAGTTGGTCAGTCAATGTTCTAATCCTATGAATGGTTTTGGACAGGAAATCATTCAGGTTCAAGAGAAGTTATCAGAGAGTACTTACTCCACATAATCGTATGGAAGCTTCTCATAGAATTTTTTGTACTTGAACAATTATTGCAATACAAAGAGGGAAAGAACAGTTCAGTTAGTGTTCCATAGGTTATCTTCTGTGCGTTATGCGCTCCGTCGTAATTAGAAATTGATATATAGGTCGCTATGTTTGCA
>VALG01000467.1:12006-28439 GCA_009835305.1 Ipomoea purpurea
GGCGTGGTATGAACGACTGACTCAGTACTTACTTCAGCTTGGATATAAACGAGGTAGTGTGGACAAAAACCTTGTTTGTAAAAACTACTGGAAGTCAATTACCATTGCCCAAATCTATGATGACACTGTGTTTGGTCAACCTTACCAGAAATACACTGATGAGTTAGAAAAATTCATGAAGGAAGAGTTTGAAATGTCCATGGTTGGTCAGTTGACGTATTTTCTAGGACTGCAAGTCAAGCAAAGTTCTGAAGGATACTTTATCTCACAAGAAAAGTATGCTAAGAATCTAGACAAGAAGTTTGATCTGGAATCATGTAAACCATCTGAGACACCTATCTCTACATCCACAAAAGTATCAAAAGATGAAACAGGTGTATCAGTGGATAACACAGTCTATCGGAGCCTGATAGGCAGGTCTATTGTATCTAACTGCCAGTTGTCCAGACATAATGTTCAGTGTTGGAATCTGTGCAAGGTATCAATCTGATCCAAAGGAATCGCATCTTATAGCTGCTAAACGAATTCTGAAATACATAAAAGGAACAATTCAGTATGGTCTATGGTACTCCAAGGACAGTATTGCTTACTATGATGCTGACTGGGCAGGGAACATTGTTGACCGTAAAAGCACATCTGGTGGTTGCTTCTTTGTTGGTAAGAACTTGGTGTCATGGCTGAGTAAGAAACAGAACTCGATTTCCTTAAGTACTGCAGAGGCAGAATACATAGCTGCTGGTGGATGATGTACTCAGTTAGTATGGATGAAACAGATGTTATTAGACTATGGACTTACTCAAGGAATTATGACACTTTATTGTGACAATGTCAGTGCTATTAAATATTAATATCTCAAAGAATCCAGTTCAACACTCCAGAACAAAGCATATTGATATAAGGCATCACTACATTAGAGACCTGGTAGAATCAAAGGAGATTGAATTGGAATATATTCAAACTGACAAACTGGCTGACATTCTGACTAAGCCACTAGACACAAATCGTTTTGAAATTCCCAGGTCTGCTCTGGGAATTTGCAGAATTGACTAATACAGTCGTTGGTCATTCAGAGAGGAGTAAAAGTTTAATTACGGTCAGATTTATGCTTCGATTTCCTTTTAAGACTCCTCTCTATTTTGTTAAGTGAATTTCATATCCTAATTTATCTTAAGGACATTTTAAAGATTTTAATCTTATTTTTGAATTCAAATTTCCTTGGGGTTCCGTTTTCTTCATAAAAAGGAGTTTGTACCGTTGTGTCAATCAATCGCGTCTGCATGCTATTTGACTAGCCACATTGATTAGGGTTCATCACCCTTAAGTCCTTTTGTTACCGGGCCTAGAAAAAAATATCTGCTCATATCTCAGCACTCAGTCTTTCTCTCTCTCTGCATCCTTGCCGTTCTTGTTTTCTTCATCTCTTCTCACAAAATATTCTCCGATGGAGGACCATGTAAGAAACATCATCAAACTCGGAAGTACGACACATTCTCCAGAGGTGGCGTTTAAACATATTCAGACCTCTTACAGTTTGCCATGAAGAAGAAACTCAAGCTTAACCCTCTGCTACGCGATGAGATTTTGGTGACAGTTATGTCAAACAACCCTGAGTTTTATGCTGACTGGTATGCAGACGATGCAACAGAGTTGCTGATGATGGTTTCTGAAGCCAATGATGAGGTTTCTCCAGTGTCTATTCCAGAACCCTCGAATGGAAATCGGGTCGGGGCATTCCTCTATTATTTTGCGCAATGTCCCGTAGAATCTGCTGAAGTTTCTCGTCGACGAGCAGAGTTGCAGCCGCTGTACCTCTAGGCTGCTCATGATGAGACAAAACACAGACTGGAGATCTTCCGAAACAGGTCTAAATAATTCTGACTCTCCTATTGAAATTTCACCAGATAAACCTGAAGGTCTGTGTCTATTGCTGCTCCCTCTTGTGTGCCTGTTAACAGTGATAGTTTATCTGCTTTGAACTCTGAGAAACCTTTTGTAGTTGTTGATCCTGCATCTTTGTCTTTGCGTGAGCCTGTTTGTATTAAAGATAGTGTCTTGCATGTATCTGATGGAAAAGAGAATCGACTGAAGAGCCAAATAATTTGAGTTTGGTTGTATTTTCTGCTGATAATGTTGCTCTGCCTTCTGCTGAAACTGCCATTGATCCCAAAGAAGTTTGCCCTGCTAATGATCCTTCTACATTACCTGCTACTGTTGAGTCGGTTGACCTCTCAAGTCCCCACAAGTCTGAGAAATCTGGTGGAATCCCAGTCTACACTGCCACTTCATTGGGTGAAAGTTGGAACATGTGCGTCATTTTGTTGGCCTACCGTCTGCTTCCATTCCACAACCATATCGAGTGATTCATCCATCTGAATCTTCAAGTGAAGATGATAAAATTCTGGCTGAATTTTATGGGTCTCAAGCTCCCTCATCTGAACTTCCAACCGTTGAGGCCACTGCTCACTCTGATTCTACAAAGTTCAAAATCCGTGAGGTTACAAATCTGCTTGGCAGCTCTTCTGCTCATGTCTCTTACTCTAGTCATTCTGTATCTCCTGTTCACTCTCCCCCCAAGGAGACAAGACGATCGAAGAGAAAGAATATCTCTGTGAAGGTTGTAGTTGAATCTGGTGATGTTGTTGCAGATACATATCAACCTGAGAAGAAAAGGAAGTCTAGTGAGCCCGTGAAAACTGAGACCAATCCTCCTGTTCAACAAAGTGTTTAAGACCTTGAGGTCTTCTATGAAGCAAAAGAGTTCCGTTGCTGCTCAAACTACTGCTGTTCCACCATCCTTTTCCAGAAAAGGGAAGCCTGCTACTCGTGCCAGGGGTTGGAGTATTATTCCTGAAGTTCCAACTGTTGAAAGTTCTGATCTGTCCATCTACAGACCTCAGTTCATTTCTCCTACTGCTCAAGCCAAATGGTCTACCATGATCCGAAGAGATTTGATAATTCAACGATCTGTGGATGAAAATCAGATGAATTCTGTCTGTGATGTTCTGCCGTTGCTGCAAGAATTTGGTCTGCTGAAGACTGTGTCTGGCATCTGTCCTTACTCAAAACTGCTCACATATGAATTATTGTAATCTTAATGATGAGGTAGATAACTTATCTGGTGAGCGCCCAATGCAGATCTTTATTCGTGGAAAATGGTATGTGTTTGGTCCAGATGTTATTAACGAGTACTATGGTCTGCAAGGAGTCCAAGAGGACGCTATCATTGATTGGGATGCAGTGGCCAAGACTATAACTGGTGGTCAAGCTGACATATGGCCCACTGGAGGTAAGGATACTTTGCCTAGCTCGCAGCTCACTCCAAATAGTGATACTACATCGACTTCTGCATTGCAAAGCTGGCCCTTCCAGCTCACTTCAACCTGTTGGCAAGCAATTGGCTGTCCTCTTTTTCAGATTGGACGAAATGACTATTGATCTGGGGGCGTGGAATATAATTCACATTCTCACTATGATACACCCAAGAGAATAAAAGGTACAGTTGCCCTTTCCAAATTTGACTCTTTGGTATTCTTACAACTCAGGGTCTTGTACCAATGCCAAGTGAGGTGATCAGTCTGACTCTCTGTACAGGGCGACCGGCGCTTATTGAGTGGTGATCATATTTGTGATGTTATGCCGATGTCTGGCCCCTAATTCTAAGACTGAAATAGTGACGGATGACTCTCACATGCGCGGGATCTTCAACTCTCCATCAACTGAAGGCTCGAGTTTCTGAGCTTGAAAGGTTCATGGCATCATTGCAAAAAGCTAACTGGAGCTCGGACGGAATTAACACTGTACTCTCTTCGATTGAGCCTGGCAGAAGCTGTTGCAGCTGATACAGCAAAGTCTGACAGTGAGACTCCCTCCAACGCATGATTTGTTTGATCTCTTTTGGCAAAAAAGGGGAGTAATGACTCAGGGAGCTGTTCTTGTTCTCAGGGGGGAGTTGTGATGGGAGTTGTTTTTGTACCTTCTGGCCCTGGCTGGGCATTGTGTTCGTTGTGTTTGTGATGGCATCTGGTTAAACAATGGTTTCTTGACTCTGTTTTTGTTTCAGCATGATGTGTATGTTGTTTTCCTTGTCTGCTTGAATCGAATTATTTGCTTTGGATAATCCTATCTTGGTTCGTTTGAGTTTTATATGTTTTAAGTAGTCGAGTTGTTTTGCAAATAATAGCCAAAGGGGAGTTTGTTAGTGTTTTTATTTGTTTAAAAAACCCAACTTATAATTCAATATTATTATGGCATACTAAGATAGGATTTCAGCTTAGAGTCTTTTTGGTCTACAAAGACTTGATCATCAGGACAACAACAGAGGACTGACACTGAAGATCTATTTTAGGAAGTGATTTCTATAAGGCTGAAGCGGTATGAGCAGACAAGTTTGGAAGAAGATCAGCGTATATTTTCGGGAAAGGTATGGACCTAATCTTCAAAGATTACATTCCTAAATTACAGTCCTACCTTCTACAATCACAGATATCTATGGGCAGTGTTTATTGGTGGAACTATAAGACTCTTATTCGTCAAGAATTAGGGTTACGCTTGACGGAAGAAAACATCATATACTTTTTATGAGAACTCATCTTAATTCGACTGCACCTTCTCAACACAAATGTGTATGGTGATTATGATGATGAACATGAGAAGGATTCTGCTGCTTAAACGAAAGGACATCGATCACACAGTTGTGGGAACAACTGAACAGAGCGTCACTGAAGTGGACTGCATCAGAGTTGGGCTCTCAAGTGAACGGATTTCATTGGACTTCTGGATGCGTGGCTCTCCATCTTCAACAATCCACTAAACCGTGTAGACTGGGTACGTACCTTTGTGTGGGGCACTAGGGTGAGATTATTGTTCTCTACCTTTGTACATTGGATTATGATTTAGTGGATTGGACGCCTATGTGATCGTTCCCCAGACGTAGATCACACTGTATCAAACTGGTAAACATCTTGTGTGTTGATGTGTTTCTTTATCTCCCTCTTTTATATTAACTGTTACTCACCTTACTAACTGACTCATGGTAAGTCAGTTATCAAATCCGCCAGTCTAAAATACCGTAATTTGTTTAAGAACGAGGAAATGCAAAATTACAAAAAGTATTTGCTAGTCAGTGGACTTCACGCAAATCTCATAAGTCAACTATGTGACCAAAACTTGAACGTGTGCTTCACCAAAACTGCAGTGTCCTGGACAAACAAATCAATGCGTTATGGAAGGTAAAAGGTCAACTGACAATTGCTATATTCTAACTAACATATCTTCTATTGCAGGACCAGCATAGATGAAGCTGAGCTATGACACTTAAAACTGGGCATCTGAGTTACAGACGCTTGATAAACTAGTGAAAATAGAAGGTGTTCGTGGTTTACCCAAGATGAAAGTTGAATCAACCATTTATGGTGCTTGCCAAGCTGGGAAACAGACCAAATCATCTTATCCAGCTCAGCATGCATAAAACACGAGTCACTGCCTAGAACTGACCCACATGGATCTCATTGGTCCCAACTCAAACAGAGAGTTTTGGAGGTAAGAAATACATACTGATATTTTTGATGATTTTCACGTTTTTCATGGGTAATCTTTCTCGGGCAAATAAACCAAAACACTTGAAGCTTTTCAAAACACTGACTTGAAACTCCAAAAAGGAAAGAAAGAACTCTATATCGAATTCGAAGTATACCACGAAGCGAAAATCGACAACAAACTTGTTCGATGCCTTTTGGCAATCAACGGAATACCCACGAGTATTCATCACAAAGACACTCAACAAAACGGAGTCGGAATGAAAAAAATCGCACCATTCAAGAAATGGGACGAGTCCTGCTCAACGCCTAAGGATTACCTCAAAATTCTGGCAGAAGCTGTAAACACTGCATGTCACATCACAAACAAGTCTATCTTCGACCAGGCACAAGTCAAACCGTATGAATTATGGAAAGGTAAGAAACCGAATTAAATACTTTCACATTTTGGTTCACGATGTTTTATTTGAAGGATAGAAATCCTGTTGCAAAATTGAACCAAAAAGTGACGAGGCGATCTTTCCGGTATTCAACGAACAATAGCATATCGTTATCAACAAAGTGACCAAGACCATCATGGAGTCTACAAATGTTGTAATTGATGATCAACCAAATGATATTGTTGAGTTTCACAACCGAGTCAGTGACAGAACCTGATGCAAACTGTTCTGAAACTCTTGATCCTGAAACTCTTGAACCAGCCAGAGTCGCCTACGTAATCACCCACGCAACCCAACCTGACCCAGAACCAGAATCAGAATCTGATAGCTGACCAAGACGACATTGACACCTAACACACATCACACAATAGATCATCAATCTTCAAAATTAATTTTGTCATCATCTTTGGGAAAGGCTACAGGTTCATTACTCTCTAATTCCTTGTTGATTTCATGAATATTTTAGGGTGTCATTGTCTAATGTGTCCTATGAGTTACCTATAAATATTTCTATGTCTAAAGCTGAGTTTTTAGGTGTTCCTTTACCTAATTTGGCCATCTACTTCAATATACTTGCATTCATCAAATCTGACCAATTCTTCATCTTTGCCAGTGTAATTCTACATCTATGATAGAATCTGTTTCATGTAGAAGAATTTATCTTTTGAAAATGGGGTTCCTACAGCCTCGCATGCATCTATGCTTGTCTTTTTTTTTTTGTTTTATCTCTCTATGATTGATTTGTCTTCTATTCAAAAAAATTTTAAAAATTTTTGCAATAGTCATTTTCTTACCTACTCTAAATTGCGGATTGATTCTTTGGTTTGTTCTTGACTGTTTTCTATGTGTTTACTAAATATGTTCTACTTGTGTTGTTTTGAGTGCTTTGAACGGATAAACCTATTTTTGCTTAGGTTATTTTTGTTTCTTGTGTTGCATCTTTGAATTCTCTATGTTACTTGAATGAAAATTTGATGCAATTTGTTAATGTTTGCACAATATGTGAATGTTTTTGTTGTCTGGTCATGACCGTATCTTTGTTTGCTTGTATCTTATTGTGCTAACTGTTATAAATTCTTGCCTGAATTGATTTTATATGAATCCGTGCCTGATTTGCTCTATTGAATCTCCGGCTGAATATGCTTTACCTGAATGTGTTACGTCTTATTTACCAATCTCTCTTCTTGAATGACCCAATGGTGTGTTTTGTGTTATTTGCTACAATTTGGCATTGAATACGTTTGTATTTGGTATGTTTTATCTACTTAATATGCTCCAAACTTGACTTGTGGCTTATATTTTATTTGTAAAACTGTTATCACGTTTGCTTTTCTCGTTGTTTCTAATCTTCTTGTGCACTCCGTCAGACCAATCCAAGAATATAGATATAGATGTTTCACCTTTGTCTATTTATTATAAAAAGGGGGAGTACAAAAGGGGGAGTACAATGGGAAGTATGAATTAAGTACAAAGGGGGAGTATGAATTTAAGGGAGGTTTTGTAAAATGTTGAAATTTTGGTTTGTAGTTCTGTTGTTTTTTGGAATAAGGGGGTAAGTAAGAAAGGGGGAGTAGTAGTTAAATGGTTGATGTGTTGGCTTGACTTCTGATTGCTGCATATGGTATGTCTTTTGGTACTACTACTCTTCTGAAATATTGTGTGTAAATCCTAACTATTATCACTCCCTGATTATGCGATTCATGGTTTATGTATATTCACAATGAAGCTTTATTTAGCTGATATCGTATGTGTGGTTTCTGGGAATAATTCTATTAGCCGAATCGTGACATCTCATGAGATATCAACAGTACAGGTTCATTGGAATACATGGGATGGAATATGGTCCAAAAGTTTTTAGTTTAAATTGTTTTTTTGGGCATTATTTAGTAACATTACTAAGGGTTCTTCAATAAAATTAAATTGTTTATCTTATTTTGCCTAAAGTATAATATACTATAGTTTACCAAGAAAAATAATATAAAATAATAATAATAATAATAATAATAATAATAATAATAATAATAACAAAATTAAGTGAGGCATAATTGTTCCTACTATTTTTTATGGAAACCAAAATAACTTTTAGCATACATGTCAAAAAAATAAGGTCAATTTTTTTTGGAAAATTTTGGAAATTTATCTCAATTACACATATTTGCTTGTTTGATGATTCAATTGCATTCTTTTTAGGTTCATCCACTTTTTTTTTATAAATGTTATTGACTGTTTTAGCGAATGAACTGTATATAGGATATGTAATATTGTAAAGAGAAAAGAGAGAAAAGGTAGGAAACAGTACATGAGGTAAATCAAGATTTCATTCGTCAGCATTCTCTTTCCATTACATATCACAATATATATAATACATTTGTAAACTAATACAATAACATTTTACTTGCCCTGAACACTCATTTTACTACCACTCCACAAATTCAGAAGATGGTGTTCGACAAAACAAAACCAAACAAAATTCACAACCTTAAGGATTCCTAAAAATCTTGAATGGCAGATAAGGTAAGCTCCAAGATACCACACCACAAGTATCCTTCTCTTAGATTCTCTGTTTGAGAAGGGGTAATTTTGTCTTTTCAACATTCCTCCTTCTCCTTCCCACCCCATTCTTTCATATTCTCCACATTACCCCGGCGACCAAGATCCACTAAGTCCTAGTCGGCAACCAAATCCTCAGCCCCTTGAATGAGGACTCTATTTGACCCACCTCGTCATCGCCATGCAGAATCAGATCGGCTCTCAAGAAATTCGAGTTGGCCAAGAATCAAAGTCGGAACGCCAATCGCATTGACATGGTGGACTCTGTTTTTCCGCCGTCTAAAACCACCAACTCTCTTCGCACAATTTTTCCTAGAAAACCAAAAAATTGAAGGGAAAAAAAATCAAAGTTAAGAACAAAAAAATCTTTAAAACCCAGATCTTAATTTGGTTTAAAAATCTGAAGTCAAGATCTTGGCCTGTCAAAAGAGGAAATTTCAATTTTGGTCATATGACTATAGGAGCTTGTTAATTTCAGCACCCGACTTTAAACGTGTCAATTTAGTACCTTGACTATGCAATTTTTATCAATTTTGGTCACTCCGGTTAAATTGCTGTCAAATTTCGCCGAAAAAACTTAATCTTTCATATAGTCTATAATTTGAGGGGCAAAATCGTCTTTTTAATATGGTAAAATCGTCTTTCGGTGAAATTTGACCGTAATTTCGCCGGAGTGACCAAAATTGACAAAAATTACATACTCAAGGTACTAAATTAACACTTTTGAAAGTCAGGTGCTAAAATTAACAAAGCCCCTATAGTCATATGACCAAAATTGAAATTCTCTCCCTGTCAAAACTAAAAACCTTTAGAAACAGAGAAGAAAAAGCTAATTGAAATCAAGAATCTAAGAGAGAGCGATAGATAATATTGAGGAGCTGAGAGCGAGCGACGTCGAAGATATCCAGTAGAGAACAAAATCCAATTTGGTGTTTGTAAATGGAATTACTTATTCTCAGGAAAAAATTCATCAGAAGATTCCACGTCGGTGTTGATTACTAACTTTATCTTCATGTTCTCTATCTTTATTCTATAGTGATTGGTACGTTTACAGCCAGACCCATTCCTCAATGAAATCTAAAGCCAAGCGTATAAACTGAAAGAGCTGGTGAAAAAATTGAATATAACTGCCTTATTCGAGCAACGAATGAGAAAAAAAGAACATTTCTACAATGGTGGGACCTAAAGATCACCAGCGTTTTCAAGCTTCTTACGCAATTTTGTTGAAGGCTCTGGATGACTGCGTTGAAGAAGAAAGAGAGGAAGAACTGGGAAAGGCTGCAGATTCTGACAAGAAGCAAGATGGTTCGAAGAAGCAGCGGTCTGCTGCTCCCAAGGCCTCTTCTTGAATCAAAGATGGAATGGAAAGAAAGTTGTAGAAGAAGAAACAGGGGACTCTGATCTGTTGTTTAGTTTGATAAAAATAGGGCTCAATTCAAAAATCCTTCCAATTACAGGCAAGGCGCACACTGGATCTCTTTCGAGAACAGTAAAACAATGCCTCACCTTTGTTACTACCAAACCCCACGTCCGGAACTGCCGCCATTTCTGCCACTTCTCCTGAAGCAAGGCCGGAGTTCGCCCCCGGGAAAAGCTCGAACTATATCGGAAGACGCCCGACCTGTCGTTTTTCTGCCTTCTGCTCGCCGGATCTACCACCTTCGCCCATGGAAAACCAGAGATGACGAGAGTGAGAAAATTTCACCGAAGTGCAGCGTCGCTGCGTTAGGTGTTGCTGTCACGCTGCTGCAGGTCGTCAAATTAAAGAAGTCGAGGACAAGAAGGTGATGGCGGAGGTCCCCGAAGCTGCTACGCCACCTGTTCGTTGCTGGGTGGTCGAGAGAGAAGGGATGAAGATGGTGGCTGCCGGAAAAATCCTTGAGGGAGAACGGGAGAAAGAGAGACTGTGAGTCTGTGCGCAGAAAAAAAAAACTAGGAATGAAGAAGAAAAATTTTTTATGGCTGAAAAGACAAAAATTACCCCTTCTCAAACGGAGCGAGAAGATTGACGAAGGACCAAATTGTCCGGTCACAATAAGAGTGTCCACAAATTATCTGATTTTTTTTAAAATGACTAAAAATTGTCCGTGCCACTTAAGTCTAGGATCAGAAATGTCTTTTTTCCTACTTGTTAAGAAGGCACACTCTCATGAATTGGACTTTAACCTGAAACAGTTAAATCATACTTCCCTCTACAAAGACCACCGAGAAGTAGCATTTATCCCCGAAACAATATTTTTTTACAATCACTCATACAAATACTACTACTACTACTACACTATAAAGCATCTGTAACCCACATCAAGCATAAAGAAGATGGGTGTTGAAGAAACAGAAGCAAACAAAACAAAACTGCAAATTCCTAACCTTAAAAGATTATTAAAATCTTGAATGGCAGCTCCATGATAACACAACAGAAGTATCCTTTCCAAAGCTTAAATTAAACTAAACACTTGTTTAACAAAGAAAAAACAAAAACAAGAGCCTTACCCTTCAAATGAATTAGCCATTCCTCTTCCAATCATTAAATAAATCAAAGATATCCTAATTACCTACCAACTTAAAACAAAGTAATTACAAATTATTGCAAAATCATTTAACAAAACATCATAATTTGAAAAATGCCATATATCAGTGTAACTTGAAAAAATCAAAATCTTTAGATCCAATACATAATAATTTCCTAAAACAGAGTTTGAACTTACAGAGAGTGATAGAACCCAAATCGGAGATTAGATGAGAGCTTTAGTTTGATGCAGCAGCAAAAGCCTTTGGTAGTGGTGTTGTAAGATCAGAGCTAATTTAATTTGCAGAGAGAGGAGAAAGTTGAAATTTTGCAGATCAGAAAACATGAGAGCTCACAACCCAACTGGTGTGAAGTCAACGCTTTATTACTGAGATTTTTAGCAACGGAAGTGGCTATTTCGCCAGCTTGGCGTGCTCGGTGAATGTATGTTATATAGATTTTGGTAATGGTTATAGGGGGAGAACATAAAAGAAATAAAATGATTAGAATAGTGAACACAAAAATGGAATTAGAGCCTGGAAAGAAGGAGATAATGACACTAGAATGATATGACACGAATAGACGTTAGAAATATTATTACAGTATTAACTATTAAAGCAAGATATAAAAGATTTAAAAGAAGAACTTATAGAAGTTAATGATGGATAGAATCTTAAAAAGAAGCAATTATTATGGACAAGATGCACCAATTGAAGGATTTATTGAACAATATAAAAGAATTAGAGGAAGCAATTAAAGAAAATGAAAGACTAATAAGTATCAATTATTAACGCTTATTTACATACAAAATGAATAATAACGAAGCTCCAACAGTAAAATAAATAGGACAAAATGTAAGATGTTGATAATAGATTGTACCGCACAGCCGAGTTTGTGTTGAAGTCTTCAGATTACAGTGTTGGTGTAGATGTGTGGTGTGTTGGTTGCATCTTAATGAATTAAGGGTAACCACATCTTAAGTGCAAGAACAATCTGAGAAAATTGGGGAGAAACACCTATCCCGCGAATTTACCCACAATGTATGTTAGAATTCAACATTTCCGATCTAGAATTAGAACAAGGAATTGCTCCACTTTGTAATGCCTCAATTCCAAACTCTTAAGCTCAAAAGCATTCTAAAGTTCTACAGGCCACAACTGACTACTCACGCTTATAAGACATAAATAAACACAAGATAAACACAAATATCCAACAAGGACATAGCACAAATAAAACAAAAGAGATAAAGAAAAACTTCTTTAATGGAGAAATTCGAGTTGAGGTGGAAGAATCCACTCTAATCCAAGTATGTAAGCTGAGTAGATCAATTCTTTTGAAGAAAAAATCTAATCTAAGCTAGAAAGC
Source organism: Ipomoea purpurea (assembly GCA_009835305.1). Classification (NCBI taxonomy): domain Eukaryota; kingdom Viridiplantae; phylum Streptophyta; class Magnoliopsida; order Solanales; family Convolvulaceae; genus Ipomoea; species Ipomoea purpurea. Next base: position 24,402 of record VALG01000467.1, read on the forward strand.
TATCTGGAAAATTAGGAAAAAGTTCTATGAACAAAATATACACAAGATTGGGACCGTTGCACGGGCAATGACACAAGCGTGTGGACGCACGTGTACATACGGCTTTCTCGCACCCGTGCGATGTATGTGCCCAATAACGGCCCCTACACAGGCATGTCGACGCCCATGTGACATCATCAGATAGAGACATCACCTGTCTTGGCTCACTTGAACCCGATCCTTCTGATCCTTCTTCTTGATTATCCAATGATGCTCTCGATCATCTAAAAAAGGGCTCCTTAATTAGTGCTGCAAATCATCCAAAAATCTCCATTTTCTTCACTTCCCTTGCCATTGAAGATAAAAACACCTAAAAGAAGATAAATAATACTAGTAAGCCATATGCAATGCAATAAATGGTGCAAATTAAGCACAAAAATGTGTACAATTGACACTTATCCAACACCGGAGGAGCCCCACCCGCAACCCTCACCCCATGGATGTGCCTGTCCCACTTCACTTCCTTAAACAGAAGTGAGAGATCCTCCACACTTATTATGAACAAATACGGTGACAATGGGTCCCCTCGTAGGAGTAACCTGCCCTGCCACAACACCATTTACTAGCACATTATATTTCATCGTTGAGATGCATACCATAATCAACCTCACCCAATCCTCCTCAAACCCGAGCTTTCAAAGCATGCACTCCAAGAAGCCCCACCAGCCTGCCCAGTGCGCACCCTACTCTCACCTTAAATAACCAGTGGCCTGAAATTTTTTGTTTTTTTAAAAAAAAAAAAAAAAAAAAAAAAAAAGAAAAAAAAAAGAGAAAACTTACTCATTATGAAGTATAAAGGGTATTGTATATGTGTATAGTCTATCTGTACTCTTGTATCGTTATTGTTAATACACTTACAGTTTGATGCGTTGGTAAAACCTCTGGGCAACATACCATTTGAATATGGTTTAGAAAATGCTGAAATTTATATAAATTTGGATTAAAATGATGAAAAATAAGGATTCAAAACCACTAGGAAATCAAAGGTAGAGATAAAAATCTGACCTAAAAATTTCAACAACAAATGTGTCATTTCCATACTCTTGCTGTTCTTTTTGAATACGCTTAGCAGATGATATAAGTGACTGTACAAGTCTCTAAATTAATTAATTTGAGAGTAGTTATTTCTGCAAAACCACTAGGAATTTCTTCAAATTTGTGCGATAAAGGAGTAGTTTTTCAAGGACTGGAAAATGATTACTAGTGGCTTCCAATATTGTAGAGAACTCCGATATATCATCAAGAACTTTAATCGACGAAATCCTCCATCTTTGGGTTTCCAATTTCGATCCTTAACTGCACGTGTATCCAATGTGAGGTCCTCAAGCTTAGACAAACTTACCAACAACATCCATATCCTTCCATTTTAAATTTGTTTCAGAGAATTTTAACTCCTTAAGATTTGGCCAAAAATTCTCTAGGCTTAGCATCCCCATAGAATAAATAGTTCTAAACTCCGGAAGTACGACATTCTCAACCAGTAGTGTTTCCACTTTATATAAATAGACAAGACTTTCAAACCAATTGGGAGCTTTGCATTTAATTTTATAATTAGTAGTAACTTCCAATGTCCTTAGATTTGGGATCCTCAGGAACAACTCCTTTGTACAACTCCTAAATCCAACATTCTAATGCTCTCCAAATTATGATGAACTGATCTTGGAGGAACTAGTGTAACATCACGAACATAGAGATTCCTTAATTGAGGTAATCCCCAAATATCAAGGGGTTGCACATGGTGAATAATCATGAACTTGTAGCTCCTGTAGATTCCGCAACATGAACAAAGGCAGATACTGAATATTAACCCACAAGGAATAGATAAGTATCTCAGATGCACTAGACCCACAATCTCCAAAAAATTATTATGGACATTTATCGCCACACTGAATAATTTCAATGTCCTTAAAAACTTAAAATATGCATACACCCCCACCCGTCTTGAAGTCCTGCCAAAATCATTTTCAATCAGTGAAGAAGTGTTGGTAGTAAGAGTTATACTCCATGGTTGGTTGATATATGGAAGAGTTTATTGATTGATTTCTCTTCCACCTCAAACTTGTACCATAACCTTCTTGAAACATAAAAGATTTTCTTTTTGGGCTTCTCTCAAAGCCAATTCACGCAACACATCATGCATCTGATATATATCATTTCTCTCTCCACAAATTAGAAGATTTCTATCCACAAGATCTTGTAAATTTTTCCTTGCCACATCTTTCAAGCTCTCTGACCTTAAAACCTTTAGAAATCCCTCTGAAACCCAAAAATCAACCATCACATGTTAAACCTTATAATCTTCTGGAAAACACCCAAATGACAAAAAACAAAGTTTAAGGTGATGAGGCAAGAAGGTGTAACTCAAATCAATGATGTTCTCACCCTGCTGATTAGAATGATCTAAACTTAAAGCAGGGACACATTTTGCAATATGCTCCCATTCATGAATAGTTTGGTTGGAGTTTGAGAGGAGTCCAGCAACCACAATAATTGCAAGAGGTAATCCTTTGCACTTGTCTACTATCTCTCTACCAATTTTTTCAAATTCAGGGGACAGTAGAGTTAGTGATCTCTTACACACCTTGCTCTGAAAAAGATTCCAACTTTCATTTGAATCCAAAAAACGCAAGGTATGGCAAAAATTATTACGTGAATTGGCATACTCAGCCACATTGTTTTGCCGAGTGGTCAACAGTATTCGACTTCCAATATTGTCATCCTGAAAACATCTCATTAAATCATCCCAGACATCTGTACTCCAAATATCATCTACTACGATCAAATACCTTCGATGTTTTAGAAGCCTGTATTACTTGCTCACCCAATTCGTAGTTGCTAACTCCATTGTTGTGACTGGCCCCTGGGGCAAGAGAACGAAGCAGGCATTGGAACACTTGTGTTGGATTATAGTCCTGTGAGATAGTAACCCAAGCTCGACAATCAAACCAAGAAATGAGTGAAGCATCTTCATAAATCTTTCTAGCTAAGGTGGTTTTACCGATGCCACCCATTCCCACAATTGAGACAATTTCTCGTTTTGAGGATTGCTGGCTCAGGTTGTCCATCATGGTGTTGAACGCATCATCGCAGCCCACCATTTTGATTGTGGACTTTGAATCACCAACCATAATGTTGCCGCGTTCTGGCCTTGTAGGAGAAACAGGATTATTGTTGTTTTGTGAGTTGTTGGATTGGTGGTATGCATTATTCTTAACCTTCAACATCTCTTTGTTGATGTAAGATGTGAGGCTAATTCCTTGGATGAAGAGTTGACGAATCCTTTGTGTAGCCTGTATCCGTTGTTTCATGTATTTGTTGAAGATAAGAGGCTCTCAATTCTTGTCTAATTACACTTTCTGCTTCATAAAACATATTCCTCCTTCTCTCTGCCTCTTGCTCCTCATCATCATCATCACCATCACCATCACCATCACCATCATCAGCAGCACCATCATCAATCTGTTGTTCATTCTTGCTCTCTTGTTCATCATCATCATCACTATCTTGCTCATCATCATCATTACTATCTTGCTCATCATCCTCACTCTCTGTTTCATAATGGTAATATTGTTTTCCATAGAGAAAGAGTTGATGCTGCGTGCAAAAGGATTTGACCCTTTTGTTTATATGAGACGGCATGCCTGATACCGGCAGCGTGAAGTGCTTCCCTAGGATCTCCGTCACAGAATTGAAATCCATAGTTTCTAAGCCGCCTTTAATTGCTCGCTTCAATATGGGAGAAGCTTTTGAGCAGAGTGAAGCCTAAGCTTCATGGATTTCCCCAGGTAAAACAATCTCAATTCGTGTTCTATTTGGAACCTCAGTTCAACCGAGACATCTCTCAGTTGTGCTTCCAAAGCTTTGATTGCTTCATCACACTCCCCCACTTTGAAATCTTGTTCAAGAGAGGTTTGCAAAGAAGAAAGATTTTTGTAAAATAATCTCACCTTGTTTTTGTTGCGAAGAGGGAAACGAGGAGTGGGTTGGAGGAAGTGTTGA
>VALG01000469.1:0-12618 GCA_009835305.1 Ipomoea purpurea
GTATGATAACTTAATCAGGTTTATGGGACACTGTTCTGGCGGGACTTCAGGTTATTCCCACCCCCGTCCTGCACAACGCTACCTGGACTGGTCCTTGAGGGCGGTTGGACTGATTTGTTCCCAGAGTGAAGATCTTCGTCTTGGATGAGCCAACGGCTGCCTGACGCTGGCGGACCACGACGGCTTGGAGCACGAAGCCAAGCTCCATACACCTTCTCCTCCGTCAAACTCACGCCCTCGAAGAGTTTTTGGGCAAAACTTCTCGGTATGGCCAATAAGACCACAGATGAAACAAAAATGAGGCAAACGCTCATATTTGATGGTTATCCATGCCCAATCACCACCGCTTTTCCTGATGCGCATTCGACCCAAAAGGGTTTTGATATGTCAATGGAAACACAGATTCGGAGGAAGGACCTCCACCACCCGTCATAGTTGCTCTCATCAAATCGAACAAATGTACCAATGAAATCACCGATGGACTTCGCCGTCTTTTCCGAATAGAAGCCGATGGGTAAATCGTGAAGTTGAACCCAGAAATCTGCCTTGTTAAGTTCCATGGCCAGAGGAGGGACATTTGGTTGCATCTTGGAGAGACAAGCAGACTTTGCTCAAATGACCAAGGGCCGTCCTCTAGAATGCGGTTCAAATCTATGGCATGAAAAAACTGGAAAAGGAAAGTATTGTTACCGATATCTTTGACAGTCATCCCTCTGCCCGGTCTACAAACCGCTGCCAGGGTGTCTCTCATAAACGCAAACTTCACCATCTTGTCAGTGATAAGCCTCCCCACGAGCATGAGGCTACAGTCCATGTTCTGTTCAAAGATAGATTCTCCGGAATCCTCATCATTGAGTTCCAGGGCGGCGTAGGCAAACTCCAAATCGTCGGTGAGATGTGCTGGAATAGGAGGAGGTGGTGGAATGTCTGGTTTTGACCCGGTGGAGCCAGATGCCTCAGCATGGGCAGAAGTATTGTTGACGTGAGAATTCATGAGGGAGGTTCAAAAAGGTAACAGGGGAAGCAAGATGAAGAAATAAAGAGAGGGCTTGTTTTACAGTGAACAAGAGAAAAGGTAGCTAGAGGAAGCAGAGAGATAAATCGAAAAAGTTATAGTAGCTTGATAAGTTAAATTTGAGTTTTTTCCAAAATGGTACTCGACTAGATTGGCTATTCTCGATTTTGCATTTGATTTTTAATTACACCTAATGTGATCCCTTAACTATAAAATTACTCCAAATTGGTCCTCCCTTACTTTTCATTCAACTGGGGTTAATATTAAGAGTATTTCTGTCCATTCAACTAATGATTAATGTTATTGTGGCTTTTCATCTCCTTCCTTGGCATGACTTTCGCAGGTCAAGACAACTAGACCATAAACTCTTAGGTTTAGTAGCTGCCGGCCAAAGACATAGCAAGACAAAGTATATAGGAAATTAAATATAACTGTGCTTAAATTTAATATCCAAAATTTAACAGTTAGAAGGGTGAACTGAATTCAATGTACAGAAGAATAAAACAAACAAAAAAAATTTCCAAATTCACCAAACTACAATCCGTGTTATATTGGGAGGCAAAGATTCAATTTTTTTTTGTCCCTAAATGGGTTCGGATGAAAGTACAATCCGCACCACACGGCAATACGAAAAAATTGACGATGCACCAGGCCCCCAAAAAAGACATCTGCAAGCATTCGAGGGGCCGTAGCCATTAACCGGTACGAGCTCTAAAACAACTCGACTCTGGACTTATCGTTCGCCAACAGAAGCCCTTTCCAAAGTTATGAACCCATTCGGAATGTCCCGGAGAAGGCCATCTTTACTGCCGGGAGGCGCTACGACGTGTATTGCGCCCATCACTAACACACAGCATGACAAGAACCCAGCAAAGCCATAGCCTCAAATACTGGGTGTCAAATTCTGTATCCAGTAGTGCCCAACAAATTAAGAATTATTAGAAATCATACATTTGATCAAGGGACAATATTCTGAATCCGCGTCGCAACAGCAAACCATCTCTCCCAGTGCCGCGGCAAAGTTGTGGGCACTCAAAGTGAACAAGGGACCAGAGACGCGCTTGCAAGGATGTCTGGCCGGCAAAAACCACCGCTGCCACTTGAGTCCAACCAACTCAAGACGGAACAACTCGAATCAGCAGGCGTCGGCCTCTGGTTTAACAGAAAGAATTTAATTGGAACATAAAGAACTTCCGTTTGCGGGCAGGTGCGACAGAGCAATCCTTCCTCGCAGTTATTGTGAACTTGAGCGAGAGGATGATCGGAACTAAAGAACGACGATAGAGCGAGAATTTTATTATGAATTGATAAATACCCTCCAATTAACACTGCAGTTGACAGAAAAGGTAAAGGAGGACCAAATTTGGGGTAATTTCTTAAAAGCAAGGGATCACATTGGGTGCAATTGAAAGTCAATAATGCAAAATTGGAGATGACCATAAGCTCCCGGCACACCTCTTTGGAAACACACTCACGTCACTTCGTCTTGGTCATGTGTATGTCGTACTTAAAAGAGTTCTTTATAGAGCATTCCTCAATAGGCATAGATTTCTTGAGGGAATTATTTGTTAAGTGCTCACGGTAGGAACACAGACGCCAGATGAAGCCACGACAGCAGCAAAAGCGAAAAAGAAAAAGAAAAAATAGAAGAGCCAAGAATGATTAAATTTAATAGTGGAACAGTTCGGCGGGCACTGAAGTTCAACTTTGGGCGCTAGTTTGTCTCTCACGGCGAAGGCACACTTTTTTTTCCCTCTCTCTCTTCTTATCGGATGGGTCCCAACATATGGAGGAGACAAAAATTAACTTTTTTGTAATGGAACACACACAGCTCAAAAAACTTCTCGCATCTTCTGTTAAAACATCACTCTTCAAAATTTTAGACATACAACAAACACCTTAAAATTCACTATTGTGGGAATGTCCCGTAATTTTTGATCAATTTCAGATTAGTCTCAATAATATTGGCAGACAAAAAAATAATAATAATAATATAACAATAGGTCAAATTTGGATACGTATGCCAAATTGCCAATTGTAGCTTTGTAGGCATGTGAATGCTGTGGTCCGTGGATGACCAACCTAGGAATATTTTCTTTGCTTGAAAGTTAAACCTATCCCCTGTTACTAAGGGATTTCCCGTAGTAGTTGTTTTTGACTTTTTTTTGTTGATATGTAAAAAAAAAAATTAAAAAAAATACTATATGTAGTCTTATTTTCTACTCTTAATTTTTATTCACACATTTAAAATTTTGATGTAGACACTTTTACCGGCGTTCACATGAAAAAATAACTATTAGGACCGATACATCAAGAAGTAAATTTTAAGTAAGATTTGAGAGTAATAGTAGTAGAAATAAAAAAGAAGGGGTGGGTTTTTTTTTTTTTTTTTTTTTTTTTTTTTAAAAAATTTAGTGGGTTCCACCAAACAAATAATACCAAAAAAAAAAAACAAAAAAGTAAAATTGGTGCACTTTCGCACATCAATAACACTTTACAACACGTTTGGTTCCGCGGAATAAATTTTGAGGTAATAGGACATGCTATTCCATAAGGAATGTAATAGACAATGAATAGAATAGGAATTGTATTCTATTGTTTGGTTCGCGAAGGAATAGACTTTAGGAATTATTTACCGTGTTTAGTTGGTTTAAGGAATAGAAATGAAATATGTTTTAAAAGACATAAATACCCTTATAAAAATATGTGGTGGTGTCGATGGTGGCGGTGTTGCTGGTGGTGGTAGTGGAGGCGGCGACATCGGTGGTGTGGAGCGGTAGTGGTGTCGGTGCTGGTCGTGGTGGAGGGCGCATGGTGGAGGTGCTGGTGTTGGTGTTGGTGTTGGTGGTGTTGGTGGGGTGGTGGTGGTGGTGTTGGTGGCTGTGGCAGCGGTGGGTGGTGGTGTAGCGGCGGTGGTGGCGATGCTGGTGGGTGTTGGTGGGGTAGTGGTGCTGGTGGCGATGGGTAGTGGCGGTGGCAGCGATGGTGCAGCAACGATGGTGGTGGTGGTGGCGGTGCTGTTGCTGGTGTTGGCGGCAATGCTGGTGATAGTGGTGGCGACGGTGGTGGTGGGATGTGGTGTGGTGGCGGCGTGGTGGTGGTGGTGGCGCGGTGCGGTGGTGGTGGTGGTGCCGTGCTGGTGGCGGTGGGTGGTGGTGGTGGTGACGGGTGGGTAAAATAGGAAGTGAATTTTAGGCTATTCATGAGAACTTAATAATAGCCTAATACCAGGGGGGCCCTGGTAATAGCTATTACATTATCTGGGGGGAATGGGGTATTACCGGGAATATTATTCACAGTAATAGAAACGGTTACCAAACAAAAGGAATAGACCTATTACTGGGAATGCTATGTCATTCCCGGCTTATTCCGTGAACCAAACGGGCCATTAGTGAGTGTGTTGAGAGTGGTTGCTAGCTAACAATTCCCTTTTTTTTTTTTCTTTTTTTTAAATTTTATTTTTTTTCCCAATTTTATTTTTTATTTTTCTAAAAAAAAAATCCCAGCAGTTGTGGGGTTGCTCTACGGAACAGTGAATTATTCGTTATTTTTTCCAGCATGGCAGTTGGCAGTTGGCAGCATGACTTGTGTACAGCTGTTCACCTCCAATGTGGGAGAATGTATTGCTTCACATATTTATCACTAAATAATTTAAACCCATTTTGCTGGATACAAATAATTCAACCAAGTTTGTGTCAAATTCATTCTCCTACGGGAGCCAATTCTGCGGCTCAGTTGATTCTTAGGTGTTTTGCCAGATACTGATCCTCATATTTTAATGCGAAGTTCTATTATATGTACTCTCAAATCTTATCCCATAATATGGAGAGCTCTGCTAAGCTATTTTTGTTCATTTGGGTTCCAAAATAAATGTCTACAAAATTAAGAGTATAAAATGAGAGTACACATAGGTCCTGTTTGGTAAAATAATTGTTAGCTATTAGCTGATTGTATTAATTAGAGTGTATAATAATTGATAACATTAGCTGATTGTAAAAAAATATTTCGTAAATTAGCGGTTATGTAATAGCTATTTGGTATCATTTCTTTTCTCCAAAATTAATTGAAAAAGTTACTTGTAATAGCTTTTTGAATTTTAACCTTTTGGAGTTACAAATAATTAATTAACCAAATATTTATATTAATATTTAACTAAATCAAATAATTAATAGTAGTCAAATATAAGCCAATCTTTTACGAAATAGGCCATAATATTTTCTTTTAATGAGTCACTTAGTCATCAGATTTACCCTTCCACCATCTGTCTAGTAAGGAAATTTCACCTGGGTAAGAATATTAAAATAAGAAAACTGTTTAATTTGTATTCCTTGAAAATGAAAAACTGTAGAGAAAGAAAGTGAAAAAGGGAGGAAATCCTAATAATCAAAACTCCAACAAGGCAAGAATCCACTCCCAGAAAGCTATTTCTGAGCCATCACACGCCTCACAAAGACAGAATCCCATTCCTAATTTTCTTCTTTTCTATTCCCCATTCTTTGTTGCAGCCATTTCTAAGCCTTCAACACTTCATCATCATCCTCTGTATACGCATGGGAAACAGAGATCTGGAGAGAGATGGAGGAGAAAAGAGCAAAAACAACAACAACTCATACCCACCACCATCACCCTACTATGTGGAGGTCTCTGAGTCAGAGTGGACGCCATGGATGGTGCCAATGATAGTGGTGGCTAATGTGGCCATGTTTGTGGTCATCATGTATGTCAACAACTGCCACCACAATTATGAGGGCTCCAGCTTTGGGAAGGGGAGACACTGCGTTGCAAAGCTTCTTGGGAGGCTCTCTTTTCAGCCCCTTCAACAAAACCCTCTGTTTGGACCCTCTTCTTCCACGTATTTTCCTTCCAAGACTCAATCTTTTATGTGTTTTGTTTGGTTGAACTCATTATCTGATGTCCATATGAGCTTGTGTAGTATCAGAGTTGAAATAGACAAATCTTGAAATGCTGAGGAAAATGAGAAACTGAGGGAATTGAACCAAACCCTTTTGTCAAAAACTTTTGTTTTGAAATTAATTAGGCTTTGGCTTAGTGAAGAGCAGCAGTTCTCTTTTCATTTTCATGTTAATATAATCACACCAAAATCTGAATAGGAAATCAAATTGTAGCCTGGGTAGCTCAGTTGGTTCTTAGGTAGCTGATTGTGGGCAAGGACGCAGGTTCGAGCTCTGATAGCCCCAGTGTGAGAGTGGGCACTAGACACTATTCCTCCTAATAAGTCAGGGTGGCTCCTTGTGGAACTAAGCACAATTCCGCCCACCTAATAGGCCAGGATGCCACTGAGTCATCGTAATTTACCTCTCCACAATGCTGTGGGGGCCCGGGCAAGGGATTTTGGCTTTTGTGGGCAAGGAAATCAAATTGTATTTATGATCCCATAGGCCGCTGGGGAAAATTCAGTTTAGTCGGGGTTGTGACATTCTAAGTAAGTGGACAGTATGGGATATAAACAGGCGAAAAAGTTAAATGTGCATGTATTTGTCTGGAGCAGAACCGTAAAGGAACAAATTTATGGGATATTAATCCTTAGCAGTGCTAAATTGCTTATGCAGATTGGAGAAATTGGGAGCACTAGAGTGGAAAAAGATAGCACATGAACATCAAGGATGGAGGTTATCACTTGTATCTGGTTGCATGCGGGTGTTGTACATTTACTTGCTAACATGCTAAGCTTGCTTATCATTGGAATTCGCCTCGAGCAGCAATTTGGTTTTGGTATAGTTTTTTTTTTCAATCCTAAATGGTTCCGATCTTTTGATAATCTTGTAGGATGGAAACTGTGATTCATCTACCATTTTCACTTTAAAACTTTGATTTTTTAGGTTTTTGCTAACTGAAAGCAAACATTTCTGCTTCACTTGCAATATTTGGGAGTCTTCTTTCTCGTTGGTAACCCTTTGTTAGTGCAAAACAATGGTTTCTTTACACGTTTTATTACTACAAATTTTTTGGACTGCTTCATTTATATAAGTGAAATGATTCAATGACTTGTGCCTGTATGTGTCAAATGGTCATCTGCCTGAATTGGATGTCTCCTTAATTTTTTTTTCTTTCTGTTTTTACTTGGGAGCGTTATCTAGATATGCATATGTAGTGATCATCCTTCACGATTATCATATGCAGTACGGGTTTTGGATATTATCTAGCCTAGTTTCTGGAGTTGGTGGGAGCATTCTTTCTTCCCTTTTTTTCTTCAACAAAACATCTCTGTCGGGGCTTCGGGTGCATCTGTTTGGACTTCTTGGAGCAATGTTGTCGGAGCTGCCTAACTGGACAAATCTACACGAATAAGGTACGACTATATTTACTCATCCACAAACACACTTAACTAAACCGACATGATTTTACGAGGACTTGTGATTTTCTAATCCTTTATTCCTGCTTCAGGCTGTTGCCCTTTTAGTAACTCTTGTTCGTGTCAATCCTAATTATAATTGGCAGTCGGGCTCTTCTCCCTCATGTTGACAATTTTGCTCACATTGGAGGTTTCCTTAGGCGTTTTTTCTTGTCTTGGCTTTAGTGCTGCTACTTCAGACCCCATTCGGTTGGATTGAAAGCGCCATCTTCCAGCCGAACGCGCCTCAAGTCCAAGTAACGGTTTACCAATAGTGTTTTCTTGGCAGCTGCATTAGTGTTATTGATTGGTTGGGTAAGCTTCATTCCTAGTCATGCATCGCATTTCCTTAGCCGTGGGAAAATGCATTTTTAGTCTCCTCAATTCTCTGAAGCTCTAGTAACCAGTTTGGTTAGCGTGAGTGGGCCGTGCACTATGGAAAAACAAATCTGGCCAGCACTTTGCCCTTAATTGGGCCAGTCCGGTGCGAATGAGGATTAGTTGAAGTATGGTATGGGCTTAAAGGTGCCTCTTACAGTTAGGGTCTGCTCAGGACACCCGTGGTCTGAACAAAAAATTATGAAACTCTAGTACTTTTTTAGTCCAGTCTTTCCACCTCTAGACAAAATGTGAGCATGCATAGAATGGTAGGATTTCACTCATAGTAGGTATTAGTAAATTGATTGGTTGCAAGATCTTGATGTCTTTCATATTTAGTTCATTGATATTAACTAGTTTTGTCTATTATATATTATACAATGACTTTAATAACGTCTATATAAGGTTACTAGGTACATAGTACATGGGTGGGCTCGCAATATTTTTTTTTTGTTTCTGGATCTATTGGTTTTCTCCAATTTTGTTTTATTGGTTGTGGAGACGAGTAAGGAAATACTAAATTATTTTAAGTATATATGTGAACAAATGTGGTGCTGTATATAATGTGTACTTTTGTGTAATCTAATGTTTTTATATATACATAATATAATAAAAGATTTGAGTTACTCTAGATACTCAGAAAATATCTTCTAGAATATATATTATATTGATATTAATACATACTACATCCCAATACTCTTCGTGTAGTTATTGAAAATATACAATACTATTATTTTTAGTAATCTTGAAATAGTAATTTCTTTTAGTTTGGAGTGTAATACTTATGTCAATATATTTTCTAGTTGCACAAAATATTATGCTAATGGAACTGAATGTGTGATAGAAATACTACACAATATTTAATAAAGTATTATTATAGTGGACGATTAAAAGATTTTTGGTAATAGACTTATAGTGCGCCCGCTCTCTGGTGATACATATAATTAGTATTTTAGCCCTTTATCCTCGCACACAAATATTTTGCCACACTTTACAGTTTGTATTAGTGGTCACGTAGTTGATTTTGTTGCGACGAGAAAGAGATCGGATTTAATTGGTTCGCCTATCACATACTTATATTGTGCATGCTAGGAGTAGCATGTTATTTTAATATAGGTTACCCAAGCTCCAGATACATATCACTATCATTATGCTTACAGATGGGAGTTGGATTAAGTAAACTGATGTACTAGCAGTCCTGTGAGATTATATCGCTTTGTCAGTCATGTGGTAGTTTAATGCTTTGATTTACCTCGAGAGAATATTGTCCGATAGGTAGAGTATTGATATAGTTTTATTTATTTTCATATTTGGTTGGATTTCAGTATATTTATTATAATTATTTGATTATAAATGTTTGGGAGGATCAGACCTTTTGCAGTGAATTAATCATGTTATATTTACAGTATGGAGTAAGTTGTGGATACATCTATAGTATTTCCGATCAAGAGCCTATTATCGTGCAAAGTCCTGTAAATCGTCTCTGCAGTTATAGTATGCAAATCAATGATACCACATACTGGCATATGAATAAATACCAAGTACTATCAGCCATAAGGCAAAGAGATTAGAACGTGCTATAGATGGAGTTTGAAACACCGTGCTCATTGCTTATCTAGACCCCTTGTAAGAGAATTATTCGATATCCATAAGCCAGTCATAAATATATAGTGAGGACAAGGACGCTGCACATCGTTCACTTGAATCGTACTAGCAGTAGGAGGATCAATCCATCATATCACTAAAATCCTTCCTGTTCCATAACAATGGCCAATTTTTCTTATAAGGTTAAAGATTGTCCAAGAAATATAAGGTGCCTAGAAAAATGTATTTTAATATTATTAAATGACATTATTAATGGTTATAATTGGGTTTGCATAACCTAAAAGTGAGGATATATTCCAACCTTAGTCATGGGCATACTCAAATAGACCACTCATTTTTGGTTCCAATTAAGTTCAAACTAAATAATGACGACTATAATTTCACCATAGTTGGACCTCACTAAGCAAAATTACACCTTCAAAACGAAGTTAGATTTGCGCTTCAAAGATACATTTTATTATTAATCGGAATTCAAAGTGTATGTAATCCGTAACTTACTACCCGTTAGTCGAAGAAGGAGCAAGATCCGTGGATCAATTAAGTAAAGTGGCTTAATTTTTGGGAAATGATGAATACATGATCTTGGCTAATGAAACCATGAAAAATTGAATTAATTGATAAATTTATAAATTCTAAGAATTGTGATAAAAATTAGATTATCGTAAATGGATTGAAGGGATTTATAATGCAAATAAAATTGCATGTGGGCTAGTTTTAATTCTATTAACCAATTAGAAACCGATTGTGATATAATGTGTTTCCCAATTCTAAGCCAGAAGAATCTAGTGAATAAATATTTGCATGTGGGCCTAAAGTTTTACTCATTAAGTCCACTGAGCAAATTAATTTTATGATTTAAACAGTTATTATCAAATGAGTTTGAAAATCAATGAACATAAAATTGGTCTGATATGTAAGATGTTTATTCAATAAGATTCATTACGACACATTCTAATAACAAACTTAAAGTATGTTCTTTTTCTCTATCCATCGTGGCAAATTAAAACAATATGATCTAAGTGATTACATCATAAATAAACTCTCTGATAGAATTAGAATTTGAATTATTACAAATAACCATAAAGTAAATAAGATAAATTTATTTCTAGTCATCACTGACGTTAGAGCTACTAAACTACATTCTGATACATAATTGCATGTGGGTAAATTATGCCTGTAAGCGTCACAGTATTTATCTTGATTAAATTCATACAATATACGATTCTTCACACAAGGGGGAGAAAGAGAGGGATTTTAGTTATATTTGTATTATTAATCATGATATGAATACAGTCATAATTTATCCACAGTGCATTATGTAATAGATGTAGTTTAGTAGTTTAATCAGTGATGAATAGAAATACAATTTATCTTATTTACTTTATGGTTATTACTGTAATAATCTGTCAAATTTTATCAATGAGTTTAAAGTTTTTTATGATGTACTTTAGATCATATTTTTTTAATTTGCCCACATCGGGGAATTAAGAAAAGAAAATGATTTTAAGTTTGTTTTTATTATACATGGTTGTAATGATCTTTATTGAATAAATTTAGCATACAGAAGAAGTTTTATGTATTTGATTCTTCAACTCATTTGATAATACACTTGTTTAATCTAAATTATTTGACTGCGTTGGCTTTAATTGAGTAAAACTTTAGCCAACATGCAAATTTTATGTCATAGATTCTTATGGTTCTTTTAGAATTGGAAAAATATCTCATCAGGTCGGGTTTTCTTTAATTGGGTGCTTATGAGTTAAACTTTTAGCGCACATGAAAGTTGGTTATGTCAATATCTTAATCATTGATATATTGTATTCACATTTTAGAATTATAACTTTATTTCAATTTAGATTCTAAGCTTCTGAGTTTGCATTGCAAATCATGTATTCAGAGTCATTTCCAAAATTTACCATTTTATTAATTGATCCACCGGATCTTGTCGGGTCTTCGGACTAGGTGTAGTTACCGGTGATTGTGCTAATCTCTATTGAATTCATTAATAATAAATGTTATCTTTTGAGCCAAAGTTCTAACCTTGGTTTTGGAAGGTGTATATATATAGATATTTATATTATAAGTATGTCCAACTATGGTAGAGATTATATCTTCATTAATTTAGTTGAACTTTAAGTATGGAAACCAAAATTGATTATTTAGTTAGCCACTGAATGGTGTGGAATTTTATCTTCATTATGTTAGTTTGATCACAAATTAATGAGTATGCATGTTATAAGTTCATTTAAAATAAGAGTAAAAGACATTTTGTGGTCCTACACTGTAAGCTGGCTTGGGACAGATTTTAGTCCTTTATAAAAATTTGCCATTTTTGGACAGAGTTCGATATTGGTGGCGAGGACATTTCTTGGTCTCCGTATCGGTGTCTATGTTGATAATGTTGAAAAGGGGTACATTACTACAATTTAGAGCTATACTCTTCTATCTAATTAGTATCTTTGGTGTGTTTTGTTTTCTTCTCGTCATAATTCAAGCAGTCGGAGAGTCCAAGTTGCAGTTGTACGAAGACAATTGGCGGGAATCGAAGCGCCAAACAGGTTACTAATAACATAGATAGAAGAAGAATCGAAGCCCCAAACAAACATTGATAAGTATAGGATAGAAGAGTAGGCCTAAATTGACGTAGTTGCCCTCTCTCATAGTTATCTACAGAAAACTATAAGGACGGAGACCAAAATGTCCTCGAAATATAGATGGGCGACCAAATGTCCTTGCCACAATAACTCTGTCCATAAATGGCAAATTTTTTTATAAGGACTACAAATGTGATCCAAGCACTATAAGTCTAGGACAAAGATGTCTTTTACTCGATTGTAATAATTGTTTGCTGCAGATAACTTTCTAATCAGTGGGAGTGAATTCATTTAGAAAAAGAATTTAGTTACCTCAGCTAAGATTTTGGATTTAATTTGTGTTTCATACATTAATTGATTGTTGTTTCATAATAAGTTAAAAGATTCTAAAGTTCATCTTTGTATTTGTTTATATAAATTCATACAGTTCAATTATCAGGCCGGTCGTCATCATTTTAGGTCCGGGCAAGCAAACAAAAAAAGAAAAAAAAAAAAAGGCCCAGCGGTGGGTGTATATATTCCGATGCTAAAATTTAAACTGTAAATAAACCGAGAAAAGATTATTAGAGATATCAATAACTTTAAATTAATTAACATTTTTTTAAAACCGTTTTTTACATACACACCCATAATAATCTAAAAATTATAGGTAAAATAACAAAATTTCCTTGTTA
>VALG01000474.1:0-17020 GCA_009835305.1 Ipomoea purpurea
GAATGTCTCTTCTCTCTCTCTCCCTCGCTTTCTCTCTCTTCTCTATACGCTATTAGGTTTCTCCGTGGCCAGCGGTTTTGGGGTAATTTTCCGCATTTCAACAAGGTTTGTTTCCTCTCTAAATTCAAACTTCTTGCCTGTGTATGTAATATACAATATGTGTTTCTGTGTATGTTTTGTTTGCTTGGGTTTTTCCCATGTTCCCAAATCTTTCATCTGAATGCCAATGTTGATGCTGGAAAAGTATTTTTTTTTTTTTGTTTTGTTTTTATTTATTATTTAAATTTTATGTTACCTGTAAATTACCTTTATGTATAAAAATTCACCTTTTCTGTAGCTATGGCTCTTTAAATTCTTGAATGTAGAAGACTAGAAGTTTTGTTTAGTTTGATGTGGAGTTCTTGAGAAACTATTAAAACAGTCAAGCACTCTAGAGCTGAAAAAAAGTGATAATATATCTGCAATTTTTTTTTTTTTTGTTTTTTTTTTTTTTTTTTTGGAAAATCTGCAAATTCTTTGTTTCAACTTTTGCCCAGATCTTGTATACAGAAGAGAGAGAAAGCGGTAGTTGTGTTTTTTATTTAATTTTTATTTTTATATATGATATATATTTTAATAAATAAATAGATAAAATTTATTTTAAAAAAATAAAAAATATTTTAAAAGACACGTGTCAATCAGATGAAGATTTAACCTTTTAAATAAGTCATTTTGGACTTAATTGAACAATTTTACAGGTTTAAGGGATCTAATTGGAGCTTTTTTTAGTTAGGGGACCTAATTGCACTATTCGGTCGACTTAGGAGGCCAATTTGACACTTTTTCATTATTATTATTATTGTTATTATTATTATTATTATTATTATTATTATTATTATTATCATTATAATCTATATTATTATTATTATTATTATTATTATTATTTATTATTTTATTATAGTAGTATGGGATGACGACTATTGTAATAGTAGTAGTGGGATGACCACTTCCTAGGTAGTTAGAGGTAGTGGGGTAGTTTTTATCTTCCATAAATAGATGCCTAGGTATTTGAGAAGGGAGATCTGGGAAATTAGTATTTTGGCTTTCTATTAAGGAAAGATTGGGAGAAGAAGCAACGTCCAAAAAAAGCTTCATTTGGGGAGAAGAAGCACTCCAAAAAAAAGGCTTTGTTTTTATTCCTAAGTTTCTATGCCTGTGACGCGATCTTAGCTTAACATTTTGGTATTAGAGTCAGTCGTCATGGGCGACACAACGTTGGCCGATTCTGTTACTGTGATTCGCGGGGTGGTCCAAATCGCTTTACGCTGGCTGATCAGGCTGAATTTCTGGCCGGAAAGGAGCCAGTTTTCACCTCCAGCAGCCACGCAGCACCACCGACTGAACACCGAGACAGCTTCAGCGCCGTCAAAGCCAGGGGGCAGTCCGCATTAGTCCCGCCGTGCGAACTCCAGCTGCTGCGTCGTTTCCCGCCATTGTTAGCACTATGTACTATCACCTTAAGGACAAAGTGATTTTGATGGGCGGGAAAATGATACAAGTGGTCTGCAGTTATTATTATTATTTGATACAAGTGTTCTGCAGTTATTATTATTATTATTATTATTATTATATTATTATTATTATATTATTATTAGTATTGTAGTAGTAGTGAGATAACCACTATTGTAATAGTAGTAGTGGGATGACCACTTCCTAGGTAGTTAGAGGTAGTGGGCAGTTTTTATCTTCTATAAATAGATGTCTAGGTATTTGAAGAAGGGAGTCTGGAAAATTAGTATTTTGCTTTCTATTAAGGAAAGATTGGGGGAGAAGAAACATTCCAAAAAAAATTCATTTGGGGAGAAGCACTCCAAAAAAAACGCTTCATTTGGGGAGAAGCACTCCAAAAAAAGGCTTTGTTTTTATTCTTAAGTTTCTATGCCTGTGACGCAATCGTAGCTTTAACAATATGCTTTGTTCCTGTTGAAACCTCTAGGCCCATTATAGTGGGTCCATTAGGTTATAGCTAGTTTTTTCTTGTATAAATATAGTAACCTGTACAGTTCTATTTGATGAAATAGATGAAACCCTTCACACTTTCACATGGTATTAGAGCCTAAACCCTAAATAATCCCTTTCTTCCTTCCCACCGCCGCTTCCCGCCACCGGAGCCACACTGCCGTCGCGATTGCCTTGTTATTCCGACGTCCACGCCTGTTGGGTTTTCTTCCAGACTGACACCACAGGGGTTACCAGAATGTCGTCGCGAGCCTACAGCAGGAATCCGGTTGCCGATCTCTGCCGCACGCACTGCTGACGTCGCTGGGTTTTGTGTTATTTCGTAACCTTTATTGATGATTATTCAAGGTGCACTTGGGTTTTCCTTCTGAAAGATTGTTCTGAATTGTTTCAGATTTTTCAAACTTTTTGTGCTGAAATACAAACTCAATTTGGAAAACTCATTCGTGTTTTGCGTAGTGATAATGCTAAAGAATATCTCTCTAATCCTTTTTAGTCCATATATGACATCTCGTGGTATATGCATCAAAGGTCATGTGTTTACACACCTCAGCAGAATGGGGTGGCTGAGCGTAAGAATAGACATCTAGTAGAAATTGCCCGTACTATGTTGTTACACTCTCATGTTCATCCCAATTCTGGACTGATGCTATCCTTATTGCTTGTTACCTGATCAATCGCATGCCATTTTCTTCTCTTAACAATGACACCCCATATTTCCATTGTGTATCCTATCTTTTCCCTATTCATCTTCGTGTTTTTGGGTGTGTTTGTTTTGTTCATGACATGACTCCAGGTCGATCCAAATTAGACCCCAAAGCAGTCCAAGTGTGTCTTTTTGGGTTATTCCCGTGTCCAAAAGGGTTATAGGTGTTATTCTCCAGCACTCAAGCGTCACTTTGTATCCGCAGATGTCACCTTAATTGAGTGCACACCGTTTTTCCAGTCCTCATCAGGAGACACGATCCCTGTTTCTGAGGTGCTTCCCGTACCTTATCTTGGTCCTCTTCCTCTTTCTAGTCCAATGTTCCTTCAGTTCAACCGACTGCTCTTAACCCGCCCCTTCAGGTCTATCACCGGCGTCCTCGCCCTGCAGTTCCTGAGGTCCCTGGTGACTTGCCTGTGCTGTCCGATCCTCCGGCTGCGATTCCACCACTTTCACTGCAATCTGAACTGATCTCACTGAGGCACCTATTGCTGTTCGAAAAGGTACACGTTCTACTCGTAGCCCCCATCCTATATATACCTTTCTGAGTTATCATCGTGTCTTTTCTTCCCCTACTTTGCATTTCTCTCTCACACTGTCTTCTGTGTCCATAGCCGAATCCACTCGTGAGCTCTTGCTCGGATCCAGGTTGGGCGGTCAGAGCCCATGTTAATAGAGGATGGAGTGGCCTCCATCTGTAGTGGCACGTGGGAGTTGGTCTCTTCCTCCTGGTAAAAACATGTGGTTGGTTGTAGATGTGATTTATACGGTGCAATGGTGGCGGCCCTGATGGCGCATCTTGATCGTGTCTTAAGGCTGCGACTGGTGGCGATAAGTGATACTAGATTTTTGGTTTGGGATTTATACTGCTACTTTTTCCCCGGTGCTAAAATTGCTTTCAAGTTCGACTTACTTGTTGTCTTTGCAGCGATTCATCATTTGGACGTTACACCAGCTGGATATCAAGAATGCCTTTCTCAATGGTGATGCTTCACGGGAGGAGGTTTATATGGGAGCAACACCTGGTCTTGTTGTTCAGGGGGAGTCTAGTTCCGGGATATGTAAACTTCGCCGGTTCTTGTAGTACGTTAAAGCAATCTCCACGAGCTTGGTTTGGAAGTCTTTAGTTCTCGTGGTGTGTGAGTTTGGGTATGACTAGAAGTGCGGTTGATCATTCTTGTTTTCTATCGTCATTTCTAATGAGAAATGCATATACCTTGTATTATATGTGGATGACATGTTGTTATCTACAGGAGTGATCAAGAGAATATTGTCAGTTGAAGGAGTTATCTCTTTATCGGTTCCCAGACTAAGGATTTGGGCACAATGCTTAAATACTTTCTTGGAATGAAAGATGGCCAATCTAGCAGGTGGGTGTGTGTATTTCTCAAAAAAGTACTGGCCTGGATATTTGTAGAAGAACACTGTAGGCATGTTGGAACAGGCTACACCGGTTGATAATCCAATGGATGCCAATGGTTAAACTCCTACCCAGTACAGGGGGGCCATTGCGCTGACCGCAGAGGATTAGGTAGATTAATTGGAAAACTGAGATTATTCTCACGAGTCACGATGACCCGGAATTATCTTCTTTCGCAGTTAGTGGTTGAGTCGGAGTTTCTTGAGACACCTTTGTCCGATTCTCATTGGGATGCTGTTGTTCGTCGTTCTAAGGTATATCAAGAGAGCACCAGGGCAAGGCTTATTACCCCCTGGAAGGAATTAGAGGACATTCACATGTTGTTGAGGTATTGTGAGCAGATTGCTGGTTGCCCATGTGTTTACAGGACGCTCGCTTCAGTGGATGTATTCTCATTGGCGGTAATCTCATATCTTGGAAAAGTAAGAGAGCAGGATGTGGTTGCTAGGTCCAATGCTGAAGCGGAATATCGAGCCATGGCACTTGCCACGTGTGAGCTCATGTGGCTCAAACACCTACTACAAGAATTGCAGTGTGGCAATGTTGCCCAAATGACGTTGATATGTGACAACCAAGTAGCTCTACACATTGCGTCAAATCCGGCCTGTTTATCATGAAAGGACTAAACACATTGAGGTTGACTGCCACTTCATCAGAGAGAAGAAGATTGTGTCAGGGTGCATTAAAACTAGCTTTGTCAATTTGCATATCAGTTTAGCTGATATCTGTGACAAAATCCGCTTAGAGCTGCCTAGAGTTGAATATATTTTACAAGGCTTGGCAGCTATGATCTATACTCTCCAGCTTGAAGGGGGAGTGTTGAAACCCTTAGGCCCGTTACAGTGGGGCCATTAGGTTATGAGCTAGTTCTTTCCTGTATAAATTATAGTAACTTTTTGGTACAGTTCTATGATGGAAGATGTCTCAGGAGTAAACCCTCGCGACAGCTTTCACTAGTTCGCTTAATCGAGCAATTAAGGAGGAATTTTAGAACTTTAGAAGTAGCCCATTGTTCACTTTCTGATCTTTTCCTTAGTGTCTTGTGTAGCATGGGCTTAGAAGGGTACGCATTGTTGCTAATCCAGAGTAGTGATGCTTTCTTTATATTAAATAGTCTGTATCTGTATCTTCTATCTCCATAACCCTATGTTTTAAATTTCCATTACAGTTATTTGCACTATGGATTACTAGCAGCTCGAGCTGGAGATTTTGAAGGTCACAGAAAACTCTGGGAATCCTTTGCATCTTGGCAGGATATGCTGGTTACTATTCCCCTATGAACTGGTAGCACTATCTGTTTTGCATTTTGGGTTTATACATGTTCATTGTTTTTTTTTTTTTTTTTTTAACTCCCGCGCTTCCTGACTAAAATTGTTTCTTTTCTTTTGTGTTTTTGTTTTGTTTTTTGGGTTGGTGGGCCGGGGGTGCAAGTCAGGATATAGCAAAATAATGATTAAAAAAAAAATACTACGTTCTGGCTCTGAAAGCTGCAACATGAACCAAGCTGGAGGAATAAATGTGCCATAGAACGATAGATAACACAAATGCCCATACATACGGGCTTTCACTAGTGAGATGGACTCTTGTTTTAGTTATTTGTTTTCCAATTCACGTTTTGAATCTCTTTATTTATTTATTTATTTATTTATTTTTTAAATTCTTAACTTCATTGAAGGTTAGGAAAATGAAATGATTAAGCTATATTTTGTACCCTTATCCAAAAAGAAGATATATCTTGTACCCTTATATCTTCTTTTGTAAATTGAGTGTATTGATTGATTGACTATGTTGAGGTGTGTGGTTTGCAAGGGTCATATAAGTACGGGGGGTCAATTTACCTGCATCACCTTTGCCTTATGGTTCAAACATGAAGAGTTGCAGAGAGGTATCTATTAAGGCTCTTAAAGTCAATGAGTCAATTTGCACATCCATGAAATGCACTTTTGGTGGAGTGTGGAATGGAGGTGGAGGCGATGTCAGAGGAATCTCTTTGTTGCTTCATTCTTCTTTGACAGGGCTGCAGAGGTATATAGTTCTTCTGGAAAAGATGATTGTGGTACATACATTTTCATGGGTATAATACTAAGTTGTGGTGTAGGGAAATTTTGGTGCATTGTTTTATGTGAATGCTGATCACAATATGCATATTATGTAGGTTGGCTTCATTAATGCAACTGCTGCTCCTGTTGCAAAAGTTCGCCCTGCTGATTTTGAGAGTGCAGCTCAAGATGCTTGTGAAACGGGACTTGAGGATGCCAAATCTAAATATACTAGTGTTAGTGGCGATAACTTGCCGTACCTGTGCATTGGATCTTGTTTATCAGTTCACTCTGCTTGTAGATGGGTTTGGTAAGTGATATTTAATATTAGCATGGAAGGACAAGGATTATTATTGTTGTTAAACTAATTGCATTCATTCATGCTTTTGTGTTTTCAGGGATTGATCCTCAGCAAGAGATCACTTTGGTAAAACAAGTGGAATACCAGAATTCGTTTGTTGAGGCAGCATGGCCATTAGGCAGTGCCCTTGAAGTTGTATCATAATTGAATTAACTGCAGGAATGCTTGATTGATTATTCAGCCTTATTCATTTATTTACAGCATTATTAGTTATCAAGGGTAAGCAATTTTGGGAATGCAGCAGCTTGTAGAAGCCAATTCTGTTGTGCTGGTCCTGGAAAGAACTGTATGAGTGAGACTGACTATACAGAGAGAGAGAGAGAGAAGAGCTTTTTTCTACTGTCTGTCTATTTTCTATATTTTATTTCTCTGGAGGCTCTGGCCAGAAGGGGAGCATAGCATAGCATTGCATTGCAGGTCATATCAATAATGAGAGCTTTCTTTTGTGCTTCTTCTGACATTTTGTTACATGTGAAGAATGAATAGAAGATATGTATGCATTCTTGTAAACCCAAAAAAATTAAAGATACATACCCCACTTTTTATATACACAGATTATTCAGTTCTCCTATGAGTTTGCAAATGCCACATAAATTAGTGCAGCAACACCCCACAATGAAAACCTGTTCAACATCAAATTTTGCAACGAATCATCAGCTCCGCCTCCAGGTGGCAAACCTGGTAAATTCGAGCAATGCCACCATTCCACCCTCCACTTATTGTCTTATTCCATTCTCAGTACACACTTCAAAGCTTCTGTACAACCAGTTATACCTCAGCTGACTGCTTAAGTTTTAAGTAAATTGTAAAACACCTCTATTCTATATTGGAATTTGGAATAAATAAATTAACCAAAAATTCTTCTTACCCCCAACATGGGTGGGAAGAGCTGTGCCTTTCATTTTTTAGGATCAAACTACACCTACTATTTTATTGGATTAAAAAAAGAAGGATGAAGAGAACAGTGGGTTTGATCAAGCTGCATTCATATCATTTATTTTATTTTTTAAAAAATATTTCTTAAATATAAGATAAAAAAAATTTAAAAAGCAAAAAAAAAAGGTTTAAATCTAATTTTATATGAAAATACAATTAGCTACTTAAACTTTTTTAAAAGTGTAATTACACACTTCAACATAGTGAAATGGGTTAATATATAGGTCATCGTTGACCGCCACTAACTGCCGTTGACCACTATCGGCTGCCTTGACCGTAACAATCGAAGAAAAATTGACAATCGACAATCAACGATCGATCGTCGGTTGTCCTCTTTGAAGAAGGCTATCGATTGGTCTCCCTATCTGATGGAGAAGGCAATTATTAGTCGTCATCTCCAATGGTTGCCTTCTACTCGGATGAAGTCTACGATCATTGTTGGCCGTCGGTCAGGGATGTCAATTTGGCCCTAAACCAATGGACGGGCCCAAT
This sequence comes from Ipomoea purpurea, assembly GCA_009835305.1. Taxonomy (NCBI): domain Eukaryota; kingdom Viridiplantae; phylum Streptophyta; class Magnoliopsida; order Solanales; family Convolvulaceae; genus Ipomoea; species Ipomoea purpurea. Next base: position 7,953 of record VALG01000474.1, read on the forward strand.
AAGCCCTAAAAATTATAGGGCTAAAATTCAATAAAGTCAACCCAATAAAAAATAAGGTAATTGGGCTGGCCCTATAGGGTTACTGGTTGAGTTGGGCTAATCCACCGGATTGTGGATAGTTATGCTGTGCATCCGTATGCACCATGCATGGTGCATACGGATGCAAAAACGACGTCGTTTTATTAAAAACACGCATCCCACTTTAAAAAAAATCAGTTTCGATTCCCCTCAACAGCATTTGTTGTTCATTCATTCTAGAATTTTAGTTCATAGATTCTGAAATTTTAGTTCATTGATTATGGAATTTTAGTTCATCGATTCTGGAATTTTAGTTCATTGATTATGGAATTTTAGTTCATTGATTATGGAATTTTAGTTCATCGATTCTGGAATTTTAGTTCATCGATTCTGAAATTTTAGTTCATCGATTCTGAAATTTTAGTTTATAGATTCTGGAATTTTTTTATTTTTTTTTTATTTTTTGTTTGAAAAAACAAAAAGAGATATTATTATATCAAATGTTGAATACAAAATGGAATAGAGGAAATCCAAATAGAAGAATCAGATTGTGAACGAGCTACGAGCGCCTGGCCAAAGCATGGCTAAGCTTATTCTCTGATCTTGGAATAAAATTGAAGGATACTATTTCAAAGTGTCGTTGAAGAAGTTTGCTTTTCTCTAAGAATCCGGCCTGCATATGAGAATCAATTCCGGGCTTATTCAAAAGGTGACAACCATCTGACAATCAGAAAATACTCGTATTTTGGGGTAACCAAGATCCTTTACCCAAGGTAGGTTCTTTCACTGCCCTATACTCAGCAAGGTGGACATCATCCAAGCAATTAATCTCCCCATTCTTGGCTGCCAAAAAATCATTAGTACTACTCATAGCACACAGCCAAAGTAACCATGATCCACATTCGAGAACAAAGCAGGCATCAACAAAATCATTTACCACATCTGCTTGCATAGTCCATATTGATGCCATGCGAAAACCCAGTGCTCCCACCTTCCACCGAAGCAGCGTCTCCCATTTGCAACCATTCAACGGCTACACGTTTGATATTCCAACCATATCTGATCGGTCTGCCAAGGTTTAATTATTCCAAACAGATTATTACGAGCTTGCCACAAACACCAACACAAGGTAGTAATAGAGCAAACTTTCTGCACATTACCATCTCTAAGATAAACAGATAGCCATACAACAAAAGTCATATCATCATTAGGGAGATTGCAATCTGCAATATTCTGCCAAAGTGATATAGTATAAATGCATTGGCAAAACAAATGCTTAAGTGTTTCTGGTTCCAAATTGCAAAGAAGACACATGATATCAAGATCCACTCAACGGTTATGGAGGGCAACTCTATTGGAATAATGCAGTGAACACATCTCCAAATAAAGTTCAAGGCTTTGAGAGGTAGCTTAAGTTTCCAGATGTCACACCAAACAGGTTCAATATTTTCATGCACATTTGGATAATAAACGGTATCCCAACCTTACTGAATTACATACCCGAAGATCCCACACCAACACCAATTATCCTCAAACTGGTTAGCGATTGGAATCTTATAGTATAAGACCAACATCACGAGGAATGAAAAATGATTCAACAAAGTAACATTCCAACTATTTGAACCCGGAATCATTAAATCACTAACCTTTCAGTGTTGGATAATGCTGTTGGATTGGAGAATGCACAAACGGATCATTTGCATCAGGGCACACGGTTGATCCCAAACCCTAGTCGAAATACCATTACATATCCTCCGGAACAACCTTTTCGTAGGACCTCCCTGGCATGCCAAGATAGATCGCCAGCAAGCTCGGATTCGCACCAATATCTGGCAGTCAAGAAATCACCATTAGGAAGTATCTGCTTTGAGAAAGGCGAGCGCGAAAGACGATTACGTCAACAATCTCCATCCCTTGTTTGCTAACAAGCAATATTAAATTTGCAAAGCTTTTTGAACCAAACCACCTCTTTTTTAGCCATACATAATTCTGATCCATGATAGCCATCTAATCCACCCACCATTCCCCACCAAAGCCACCAATACTTATTCATCATACGCTCAAGGTTCTCGCAAAAGGTAACTGGAAGATAGTATAAACTCATAGTGTACGTAGGAAGTGCTTGAGCTACACTTTTGAGTAATACTTCTTTGCCAGCTCTAGATAAAATCTTCTTAACACCAGCCCCCTAGACGCTGTTTCATTTTTGCCTCAATAAACGAAAACACCTCTTTACGATTTCTTCCAATGCCCAATGGAAGACCTAAGTACTTCCCAATAGTAACATTTGTGCTCACACCGAAAACAGTGGCTACTGCATGTTTCACAGGAGGCTCCACATTTCGACTAAACACAATGCATGACTTATTAAAATTTACACCTCTGACCAGATATTTTTTCATAAGTATGCAAGCAATCTTTAATCACCGTAGCCTCATGCACAGTTGATTTAAAAAACAACAGACTATCATCTGCGAAGAAAAGATGGGAAATACCTGGGGCACATCGCGCAACAATACAAGGTGAAGTCCGGCCATCCGTACAGCTTTTGACAGGAGATGCGACAATCCCTCAGCACAAAGAATGAACAGGTAAGGAGAGAGTGGATCACCTTGCCTCAAGCCTCTTGTCGGGGTAATAAGGTCAGTGAGAGTACCATTCACCACCACCTTGTATCGCACGGTAGAGACACATACCATAATGAGATCAATCCAGTTCCGATCAAAACCCATACGTTCCATAATAGCCTCAAGGAATCGCCACTCCATTTTATCATAAGCTTTGGCCATGTCTAGCTTCAACGCACACCAGCCATTCTCTCCCATGTCTCCTGCGATTTAAATAATGAATGACTTCTGAGGCAATAAGAACATTATCAGTTATAAGTCGTCCTGGAATAAAAGCACTTTGTGAATCGGAGTCACTTTTTCCAGAACATTTTTTAACCGATTAGCAACCATCTTTGCAAGGATCTTATAAGTAACATTGCAAGCGCTATGGGTCGTAAATCCCATATTGATCGGGATTGCCTTCTTCGGGATTAATGTGATGTATGCATCATTCATTCCAGTTGGCATTATTTTTGAATTCAGACAATCCAGAATAAAATTGGGAGACATCGGTGCCAATGTCATTCCAAAAATGTTGAAAGAAAGGCCGGATTAAAACCATCTGGGCCTGGGGATTTATCGGGCGCCATTGAAAATACCGCCTCCTTAACTTCCTCATGAGTGAACGGTAGCAATAAACTTTCATTGTCAGCGGCAAGTAATAGATGGAACAAAGTTATCAAGAGCCTGACCAATAACATTACCACTAGAGGCAAATATTTACTGAAATAATTCCTTGCAAGATCCACAAGTTGTACCCCATCCACAACATTACCAGAAGCATCCTGGAGCCTCATAATTGTATTTTTCCTTTTCTGTTTGTCGCATAACAGTGGAAAAATTTTTGTATTTCGATCACCATGAAGTAACCAATGTTGTTTGGCACGCTGGCGCCAAAAAACATTCTGTTGATCCAACAAATTCCGGAGCTTCTCGTCAATATCTCGAACCATGGCCAAAGAAGTAGAGTCCTGCCTCCCACGTAAGTTATTAAGGTTATTCTGGAGTGATTCAATTTCTCTTGCTAAACGCTTAGCCAAATCGCCGCCCCAACTTTTTAGTTGGACTCCACAATAATCAAGTCGTGTTGGAATTGTTTCCCAAATATTGTGCCCATGCCGTAGTGACAGTATCACGACACCCAGAATCCTGCAGCCAAGAATTTTCAAACATAAATTTCCTTCTTTGTCCACGAACCTTTGGCTTCTCAATATCAACAAAAAGGGCGGTATGGTCCGATGTTCGAACCTCCATATTTAGTACAGATGCATGGGTAAACGGAGACACAATCTGCACCCGCTACTGCACGGTCCAAACGCTCCTCTATCCAGTTGGGTGTGCCTCGACTTTTTTTCCAAGTGAAAGGCCTTCCTTTCATACCGAGATCGAAAAGTTGACAATCATCCAAAGCTTTATTAAAACCGTCTATTAGACTGTTGGGTGATTGTGAACTCCCCTTTTCTCCGCCTGTGATGTAATGTCATTAAAGTCCCTACTACTAACCACGGTAGATTAGACTTGGTAGCAAGGCTTCGCAAAAGATCCCAAGAGAGTTTTCGGTTGTGTCTCTCTGGATGACCATAAAAACATGTTAATCGCCAAGGTTCACTACCGGTGTAAATTCACCTGAACATCAATATGTTGTTTAGAGAAGCTGATTAATTGTGCCGCACCCCTATCCTTCCATAATAATGCTAAACCTCACCCGTACCTCCACCATCCATAAAAGAGACCATCAAAGTTTAGCTTAATCTTCAAATTTTCTGCACGTATTTGACGTACTTTCGTTTCCATCAAAAAAATAAAATTCGGCTTGTGTTTGGCTTCGAAAGCCAAAATTTCTTGAACTGTTCGTGGATTGCGAAGCCCACGACAGTTCCAAGATAAGGTACTCATTGGGCTGGGCGGAACTGGGATACACCAGCACCCGCCAATAACAAGTTTTTTGAACTTGACCCTTCAAGGTCATGGGAGTTGACTGGCCATCCATAATTGACAAACCAACCAAGGAGTTCGTACGACGACGTTTCTGCTCCAAAATAATATAGTATCCTCTGAATCGTGCGTATCAACATTAGAATTACCAGTATACTGTCTTTCCATGCATGAATATTCCCTACCATTTAGAGAACCTGGATTGGTGACTTGTTTAGTAACAGAATCACCACCGGAATCTTGGGTAACTTTCCTTTAATATCAAAATCCGTTTCCTTTCCTGGCGCCACCCAACTCCGCCGCTCCGCAGTTGTTTCTGGAGCTATCCATCGGCTTCCGGCCACCGGTATAGACCTTCTATTCCCCGCCCGCAACTCTGGGCCGAATGGCTTCTCAGATTTCCGATCCCAGCCTTGTACCACTTTGGAACAGTACTTGTCACCATGCCCCAATAAACCGCATATAAAACAAAACGTCGGAAGACGTTCATACCGAAAGTCCACTTTGGCCCAATCACCATTTTCTTTTTTTAATTTCATACCTTTCTTCAATGGCTTCCTGATATCAATCCCCACTCTGATTCGATAGAAGAGACGCATAGATCCATCAAAGTTCCTCTCATCAACTTTGGAAACACTTCCTATGAAGTTGCCCATTGCAGTCACTACTGCCTCCGAGCGATAACCAGCTGGGAGGCCATGGATCTGGATCCAAAATTCAGCAAATCTAGACTCACCGTCTCAGGATCTTCAGAAGCTTCGATCCTTTTCAGAATGAGGAGACTTTGTTCAAAAGTCCATGGACCCTCCTCTATAACTCGAGAGATATCTGCCTCGTGGTAAAAACGGAAAAGATAGCGTCGGGGTTGTAGTTCTTTCACGTTCATACCCATATAGCCGGGCGCCATATCGATGCCATCGTATCTTGAAGGTACACAAACTTAGACGGCTTTTCTGTCACCAATCTACCAACCGCATAATAAACAACCTCATCCCCTTCTGCACCCAGGTTGATATTTGGAATCTCTTGTTGAACAGCTTCATCATCAAGGTCGGCAAAAGTAAGGTTGGCTAGAGTCTGGGTAACAGTTGTAGGATCCATAGTTTCAAAAGGAACGAACAAACGAAAAGTATCGAAGGACTGAAAGAGAGAAGACTCGCGAAACAAGCGAGAGGAAAAAAAAATGTCCTTTTTCACTTAGCTTTATTACTATACAAAATTGAATTAACAAGAATTGTTATTTAAGCATGACATTATATTGCAAAATGGTGAGATAAAGAATAGTGTTTTAGTTTCGTATGTGTATTGGTATAGAGCAATATTGCATATATTTTCAATGAATGATATTGTAAATTATACTAAGAGTAGATGTTATATTTACATTACGAAAAATATAGAGACGATATACATATATATAGATAGTAGGTATGCCATTATTATGGATATAGTAGAAGAGGGTCGAGAGAGCGGTAGACACGAGGTGGTTGGATATATCAAATTTACTGTTGTTCCTCACTAGCTCAGTTGTAGAGCGGTCGGTTGTTAACCGTTGGTCGTAGGTTCGAATTGGAGAGATTTGATTCGTTCTGAATGAAAGAAATAAAGGAGCTCGCTTTGACCGTTAAGAGTAGCTGTTCTCTGTCTTGCAGAATTATCATATGCATCAAAGATTCAGTTAGGGCATCACAAATAGCAAATTTTAAAGGTTTTTTTACACGATTTTTATAAGCAAAGCATCCAAGGTAGATGTGAGAGAATGATGGAAAAAAAAAAAAAAAAAAAAAAAAACCTCATGCAAGTCATGGTTTTTTTTAGAGGAGTGGGTCCCATTGTTTTATAAAAAATGTCTCTTGCGCACGCGTGAAGAGCAAATCATGCACCCAGCTAGCGCGTGTACTGCATGCGCCTGCTGGGCGCGTTATCTCTTCACATGCTTTTTTTTTAAAAAAAATAAATATTGTTTTTGTTTTTGTTTTCTTCTTCCTCATTTTCTCTTTCATAATCACACCTGCAAAATCTCTTCAAAAATCACAAAAAAAAAATCCACTAATGAGGATGCCTTACAATAATAAACCTAGTACAAATTATGGTACAAGTAAGGGCATCCTCAATAGTGTGAAGATTTTGAGAATGTTTTACAGGTGCGATTAGGAAAGAGAAAATGGGGGAAGAGGGAAAAAGAAAAAAAAAAAAAAACAAAACAAAATCAGAAAATAAAAAATAAAAAAAGTACTGTGTAACGCGCCCAGCGGGCGAATGCTCGGCACGCTACTTTTCTTCAACACACAAATCAGCGCTGTTAATACAATTTGTTGGGACCCACCTGACTGACAAAATACTCATTTTACCCTTTCTCTCACCATACTCTCTCTCCTCCACCTCAACCATTATTTCTCAAAATCTGGTCCTAAAGCATCTAAGGGGATGCTCTAAAAGATAGTTATTGTCAATGACAATGCAAGTATCAAGTGGAGTGACATGGCAAGTTGTGGTTGGTTGGTCAAACAACATCATTGATGTTAAATACGATGGATACTACTAATTCGTAAAGTACTACAATCGGTCCGATTTCAGCACTTTTCTTAGTCTACTTGTTGATTTAAATCCTTAAACTCGGGTTACATGACAGTGACCCAGTGGGTCAGAGGTTCTCAGGCTTAAAGTAAATGTTTAGAAATTGCCAAAAGTCTCTCAATACTGCATTTAATGTTTATAAGAGAGATTAAGGGAACAACTACCGGTCTCTCAGCATGCATGGCATGTGGGGCGCATATAGGGCGATGCTGATGATTCAGGTTGATTTGTCCATGTGCTCGCAGATTCCTGACTCCATAAGGACCGCTATTGTTGAATCTTGTCGGTAAGGGCTAGGCCCAAGGCTCCCAAGTATCGAAAATCGGGTGATCGGTCCCGACCTAATGCGGTCGGGCAGAGCAACCGGTATTGATCTCTAGTCGGCCATCGACATCACCCTCGACCAGGGATTATCATGGTCGGGTCGGTGTTGATTGGATCGGACTCTACTCAAGTAGTGGACCCGATATTGATCAAGTGTAAATTTCGATATTATCAGAAAATAATCCCTATCAACCACAATTATGTCAAATAATTATGACAACTTATTCTCTTAACGTGATAAGTTTAAGTGAATTTATTATGATTCATTCAATGCAAATGAACCTGGTTGGTAAATGTATTAATTAACCATGCATTATACTTTTTATTAATTAAAAAAATCATAAAATATGACATATTCTGATTGATTAATTATGAAATGAATACAACAAATAGTTAATGAAGTCTATAATTAGTGTCACATGAAATCATGTATATAAATACAAAATGTCAATGTGAAGTTATTAGTGAACAAAAGAACAAGACAGTGTAAAGGGGAAGTCAAACCGGATCTCAAGGCAATCCAGGGCGGTCACGGGAAGCGCGTGGCATAGTCTACGGAAGACCGTGACAGCGCGTGCGAGATGGGCGTGAAATTAGGAACCTGTGAATAGAAGTGGCAAGGCCGTGGAGATATTTGGTGCGGGCCCATGTTCACTAAAAACGGAAAGGGGCCCACGCGCTTTGAATCTTTAGGGCTAAACATGATGGAACTGCGCAGATTACGGATGCACTATCTCACTTCTCATTAGTTGATATACAATGATACCCATGCCTCTTTTTTTTTTTTTTTTTTTTTTTTTTTTAATTTTTTTTTTTTATTCACAGAACATTTTTAAAATTAGAAATTCGAATTCGAATTTTCAAATATGAGGTACGGTAAAAATAATGAAACTAACTTGAATTATGGGGCGTTTAAAAAAAAAAAAAAACTTGACTTATGGCATTTATGGGGCGTTTAAAAAAAAACTTGAATTATGGGGCATTGCATAATGCTGTATAAACAAATTGAAAAATGCACATGTGCTACATATAAGAATAATTATGGAACGGTCCGGAGTGTGGGCCTTTAAGGTTGGGATTCAACTTTTGGGGTAAGAATAATTATGGAAGGTTACTTCAAATTATATTTATATTTAATATCTAGAAAAATATCAAATAATGATGGAAGGGTTTCACGTTTGCGACCTCCGTCATGTCCTTTGAGAAGGAAACCAATGCGCGGACTTCTTAGCCAACCTGGACACAGTCTTTCTTGGGGGACGACTTCGTTACATTCCACCTAGTGACTTGAATATCCTTCTTTCACGGGACGCCAATAGTGTTGCAACTAGAAGGCTCTCGTAACCTCTGGGGCTCCTTAAGCTCCTCTTTACTCACAAAAAAAAAAAAAAAATATCAAATAAGTTTTAAAGTACTCAAATAATGTAATTAGAGCAATCCATTATTTTCAAATAAAATAATAATAATAAAGAAAGAAAAGAGCAATCCCATTAAGGATTTATTGTTGGGGGACTTTATTGCTAAAGTTGAGTTTTTGTAAAAAAAAGAAAAAAAAAAAAGAAAAAAAAAGGGTGGGGGGAGGGGGAAGCATTTTGGTCATTTGGCATC
>VALG01000478.1:0-23138 GCA_009835305.1 Ipomoea purpurea
ACCCATTGTGATTCTTAAAATACAGATAGTAAAAATAGGGGGCAAGTATCCATATGATCCCATAGACTTCTTTGACTTTTACGGATTCCAATCCGGAAAAGGAATGGATAGCCTGGATTTGTGTTGTATCAATTATCATTTCAACGATCAACTTCCCCCATAATGATATCTATGCTACCTAGTATCGTCATAATATCAGCCAATTTCATTCTTTTAACCACCTGAGGAAGAATTTGCAAATTGATCAAACCCGGTGGACGAATTTTCCATCTCCAAGGAAAAACGCTCTGATCTCCTATCAGAAAAATTCCCAATTCTCCCTTTGGAGCTTCGACTCTCACATAAAGTTCTTGCTTCGATAATTCAAAAATAGGAGAGGTTTTTTTAGCAATGAATCGGTATTCAAAATCATTCCATTGGGGATGTTTTACTCTATCAAAACGTCGGATTTCTAAATTCTCATAAGGCCCCCCGGAATTCCTTCCAGGGCCTGTTGAATCATTTTTATGGATTCTTCCATTTCGCCGATTCTTACTAAATAACGAGCTAAAGAATCCCCCCTCTTTTTGCCATTGAACCTCCCAAGCAAATTCGTCGTAACACTCATACTGATCGATTTTACGAAGATCCCATTCGATTCCCGAAGCTCGTAGCATTGGTCCGGATAAACCCCAATTGAGTGCTTCTTCTGCCCTAATAGTGCCTATACCTTCAACTCGTTCTAAAAAAATGGGATTCTGTGTAATAAGTTTTTGATATTCAGCAACCCCTGTTAAAAAATAATTGCAAAATCCAAACATTTATCTATCCAGCCATGGGGTAAGATCAGCGCCGACTCCCGGATGACGAAAACCACTTACTGCACTGCAATGTCCGCAATCCGGTGGACAGCTTCGAAATAGGTCTATATATCCAACTCTCTTTCTCGAAAATGTATAAGAAGAAAAGGATCAAGAATTCTCAGGTGTGTATTATATACATTTTCCTACGAGTACAATTTTAATCTCTATATAAGTAACCTGAGGCTTAGTAGAACTTATGAGATACAAAAGTTAATAAGTAAACCGAGGTTAAATAAAAACTTATAGAACAGTCTTAAATTTTCAAGTCAGCTAGCCCACTCAAAAGAAGTGCCTACAATTTAATGAAGGGATTAGTTACTGTGTCTGACGTGGAAACCAAGGTTTATATAGAGAAATGTAAATAACACCCAATATAGAATGAAATCGTAATAAAAATTTACAAATTAGCCGATTGATATCCATGCCTCTGGGCCTTCAACGACCTAAAATCCTTGAGTTTAAACATGTGTGTGGAAAAAATCATATTCATCTTGATCCGTAACGCTAATCAAAATGTCATTTTCGCTTTCATAATGTACATTAGTTTGTAATTTTTCTGAACATTATGACTACTTGAATTCTTTATTATTATTATATTATTATTATTATTATAATTATTATTATTATTATTATTATTATATTATTATTAGTTATTATTATATATTATTATTATTATTATTATTATTATAATTATTATTATTATTATTATTATATAATTAATTATATTTTAAGTTAATTCCATATCCGTATTATTATTAACTAGTATTTTCACCGAAAATAGATTGTTATAAAAATATTTTAAGAATATTTGGATTGATATAAATTGTATAAATTATAATGTCGAATATATATTAGTGCAATTCAAGATTTTAGTTGGATCGATTATGTTTTCTGATGTTATCATTGCTTGAATTCGAACAAAATAATTATTCAATTAATAGCTAACGTGTAGATATACGCATCCGGTGATGAGACTTTAGAGAGTTTATATATTCAGTTTTTAAAATTTGTAATTAATTGGGCTAATTAGCTCGGCTGTCTAGCAACTTAGTTGTAGAAATTATTTTGTAAGGAAGAATATGTTTTCTATTAGATATATAGCAATTTTGTTATCATTCTATTAAAAACATAATATCACTGTTTGAATTACACATTATTAAAAATCTCTTTCTAGACGACATTTGGTAGTAGTAATAGAATTTTGTCCATCCTTGCTAGAGCTAAAACCTTCAGGCCATCAAGATGGGTGACTCGGGAAAAAGCCACGTACACCTGAAGGGCAATCTCGTATCAGAAGGGGTGAGAGACATTCGGGTATAAGAACTTTGGTCTTTGATGTGTCTCATTAACTATTCTTTTTGACATGTGAATCTGCCAATCTTGTGATGATGAGGCGCGTATCGTTGCAAAGACCAAGAGAGTGGTCTATGTTCCACTTATAACATAACAAGTGACTAGACTTTAATATCAATGAATGATTAGGAAGTCCAGACAATATCAAACTATTTAGGAATTCAGGACGGTGGAATTTAGGACTGTACTTCAAATAGATTTTCACCGTCTTATCCTGCCTTACATAGGGGTTGCAAACTTCGGTAAATTTTTGGGTTAACCGACCGAACCGACAAAGTTAGGTTAACCATTTTATAACGAACATTTTTTGATTTGGTTAATGGTTAAAAGGTTTTTTTAAAATTTTGGTTAACGATTAATTTGTTCAAAACTTCGGTTAACCGAAATTTTAAATATATAAATTATTATTAATATATAATATATATTATATATATAAATAAACAAATATATAATATGTAAAATCCCTATAATTTGTAATGTTGTTATGCTATTGTTTTGTATATTTTCTTATTGATTTATTATTATATGTATTATTTAATTGAATTTATTATTATAGGTATTATTTTTAGGATTTAAAAACTTTAGTTTTAAAAGTTGGGTTAATCGGTTAATCGACCGATTAATCGAAAAAAAAACTTCAGTTCGGTTAATTCGGTAATACAAAGTTTGGTTCGGTTAATGGTTAAAGTTTTAAAATTTTAAGTTAAAATGGTTCAGTTAAAATGGTTCGGTTAACCGATTGAAAACCCTTAGCCTTACAGAAAGAGTCACAACTTAAATATGTTCGATCTTTTGCAGTTTTCATGTGCATTGTAGAATACAAACAAGTAGAAGAGGAAAAACTAATATATTATGTATTGTGTAAACTCCAATACAAACACTTGTATATATAGTGCTAACAAGATGATGAAAAATAAATACAATGAGAAAACAAAGAGACACATGGAAAACCCAAGAGACACATGAGAAACTCAAGAGACATATGAAAAACCCAAGAGACACATGACTATTAATATAAATGATTAATATCATCAAATATCTCAACACCCCCCCTCCCCCCCAAGTTGGAGCATGCAGATCTGAAATGGCCAACTTGCGAAGACGAAATTCAAATTGCTTTTGCCCAAGAGCCTTTGGGAAGATATCAGCTAATTGCAAATTGGTAGGAATGTGAAGGGAAGATCAAACCATCTTTAATTGCATCGCGAACAAAATGGCAATCCACTTCAATGTGTTTTGTGCATTCATAAAAGACGGGATTCTTTGCAATATGAAGGGCCGACTAACTGTCACAAAATAACTTTATGGTTTTGGGATGATGAACCGCCAGACTTAACAACAAGCCCTTTTAACCATTTGTTCACAAGTAACGGCTACCGTGGATCTGTATTATGCTTCTGGGAAGAACGAGAAACAGTAATTTGTTTCTTTGTTTTCCAGGAGATTGGAGAATGGCCAAGAAAAACCAACAAACCCGTAAGTGATCGCCGAGTAGTAGGACATGCGGCCCAATCCAATCACACCATCCATGTAGCGTTAGATCAGTGTCTGCTCGTAAGGGAATCCCTTGACCTGGTGTACCTTTCAAATAACGGACAACTCTCAAAGCTGCTCCCAGTGCTCATCATGTGGTTCTTGCATGAATTGACAACACATGAAAAAGAGTATGCGAGATCCGGTCGAGTTACGACCAAGTAGATAAGTCTTCCAACTAGACGCCGATAAGCTGCGGGATTAGAGAAAATTGGGCCACTAGCTAGGCCGAGTTTGTGGTTTTGCTCAATAGGAACACTAACCGGCTTGGCCCCCAACAATCCTGCTTCAAAAATAATATCAAGAGTATATTTCCTTTGACACAGGAATAGTCCAGAAGCGCTACGACCAACCTCAATACCAAGAAAGTACTTTAGAGTACCGAGATCTTTCATAGGAAAACATCGTTAGATAAGCCTTAAATGTCTTTAGAGTAGCAGAATCATTCCCAGAAATGATGAGATCATCGGCATAAACAAGTACATTTATTTGAATTCCACCCCTAGTAAAGGTGAATAAGGAGTAGTCGGAATATGATTGTAAGAAACCATACCCTTTCAAAGCCGTAATTAGTTTTGCAAACCAGCACCTCGGTTCCTGCTTTAATCCATACAAGGACTTGTGCAATCAACACACTAATTTAGGATCAGATTCCTCAAAGCCTAGGGGAAGCTTCATATACACCTCTTCATCGAGATGACCGTGCAGAAAAGTATTGTGTACATCTATCAGATGTAGTTCCCAATTTTTAGATGCTGCAATAGCAAGAAGTGCACGAACAGTAGTCATTTTGGCAATAGGAGCAAAAGTTTCAGTGTAATCGATACCTTCTTCCTGATGATTACCAAGAGTCACTAATCTTGATTTGAGTCTTTCAATCGACCATTTGAGTTATATTTGATTCGATACACCCAATGACTTCCAAGAGCCTTTTTTCCAGGTGGTAGATGTTCAAGAGTCCAAGTTTGATTGTCTTCGAGGGCCCGAATTTCATTTGTCATAGATTCTTTCAGCCGGTATGTGTCATCGCCTCCTTAAAAGATTTTGGTTCTTTTTCAGAAAGAATTGCTGCGAGAAAGTTCTATATGCAGAGAAAAATTGTCACAATTTATATAATGTGCTAAAGGATAGTGAGTACATGAGGGTGACTGTGAGACGGTGTGACGGAGGATGGACTTTTAGCAACAGTAGAATTAATAACATAGTCGCGCAACGACACTGAAGGAACTTTATTTCATACCCCGACCCATCTCAACATTTGGATCCTGGTTATTTGGAGCAAGAGTACTAGTGTGTTGTTCAGGTTGTGAGCTGAATTCGGGTATGAGTTTGACTCTGGTTGAGAGGTTGGCTCGGGTGTGGAGCTTGGCTCAAGTTGAGGTTTGGGTCGTTTGTGGAGCTGGGCTCGACTTCTTCAACAATTACAGAAAAATCTTCGTGAACAAATTGTTCATGAGGATTGGTCATATCTGTGAGGGGAAATGGAAAAACATCCTCAAAAAATTTCACATCGTGGGGAAACAAAAATTCTTTGGTGTCAAGATCAAACAACTTCCCACCTTTTTCCCAAATGTATCCCACAAAGATGCACTTTCGACTCTTGCTAGCAAATTTATCTCCTTTTGCTTTTTGATTGTGGGCAAAGCAGAGACACCCAAAACACGAATTGTGTTGTAAGATGGAGGACTACCAAAACGAATTTCTTAAGGAGTTTTGTTACCAAGCAACGTGTTGGTGTCCAATTTATAAGATGTGTGGCCGCAAGAACATTCTCCAAAAATAAATTGGCAAATTGGCTTGGAATCTCAAAAATCTCTCGCTACATTGAGAAATATGTTTATGTTTCCGCTCAACCCTACCATTTTGTTGAGGAGTTTCCACAGGAAGTTTGAAATAGAATTCCAGTATCAGAAAAAAAAATCACGCAAGCAATTGATTCAGTACCGTTGTCACTCTGACAACTTTGATTGATTGAGAGAATTGTCTATCAATCATAGCCACAAAACACAGAACATTTTAAAAACCTCAGTTTTATCCATCATCAAATAAATCCAAATGCTCGCGAATAATCATCTGTTATAGTCAAGAAATAACGTGCACCACAAGATGATTGATGTTTGTAAGGACCCACAAATCACAATGTATTTTCTCAAATATTCGAGATGCTCTGTTATTACTCAAAAGAAACTTATCTCTAGGTTGCTTAGCACGAAAAAACCTCACAAGCTTTATTAAAACTTCCCACAGTAGTGCCAACAGACAGAAGTAGTTTTACCACTTTTTCAGATGGATGACCCATTCGTTTATAAACAGAAGAGAACCAAACAAAGTCTCGCCAAGGCCCAAAAGTGACCAAGGCACAAAGAAAGGACAAGCCCAAAAGTGACAAGTCTACAAAATCAAGCAAGAAAGATAAGCCCAAAAGTGACCCAATCTACAAATAAAGCAGAAAGCTAAAGGCAACAAATATAGGAGAAACTCTAAACTACAAAGGGCCCGACACCCATACTGAAAACAACCAGTACCGATGTGAAAGCGACAGTTCCCAGGCGCAGGGTGGGAGCGATGCTCTAACAAAACCATATAAACATGGAAGCGCCGAAGACAAGGAACAGACACTTGCTATCAACCATAGCACCTTCCTGCCAGTTGCACCATAGCGTCTGTGCACTATAATGCAACCAACTGGACTACAACCACAACTGTGACACCTCTGGTGTGCTATTGACTTCCCTGTCAAAGCAATAATACAACAACCTAGAAAATATAGTAAAAGGCCTAACAAGGTCATAGACATATCAGTACAAAGCAAGTCGCAGGCAACAACAAAATAGCATAGCAAGGCAGCAATAGTAGAACCCGATCAGCACAGCACGAACCAGAACCAACCTTAACGGGATTAGCTTACTATGGGCTAGCAGCAAGCTGGACTATCGCCAACGGATTTGAAAACCCCCTACCTGCCACGTTCAGGCGGGCTAGGATGCAATTTCTTACGTTTGCACCAACGTTGAGGCCTGGTCTATCTCAAAAAATGCCTACAAAGGCGGAACCAAGAAAGCCTATAGACCAGCACATGCCTCAGAGGCCAAAGAAACAGGAACCTGCAAAAAAAAACGATAGAACAAACAAATATCCTGTTCCCTTGACCCAACTAGTCTACATCGGGTGAGTGTTTAAGTATTAACAGGCTGACGCGAACAAACAGCAACCCCCCAAATAATAGCCCGTCCCCCCATGGAGTCAGAAGAAATCAGCTATATTGGCCAGCAGCAAGCTGACCAGGTCAACGGATTTGACTAGTCCTGCCGGTGCACCGTTTAGCCCGGACTAGGGTGCACTAGTACAAAAAAGCCATCTGAGTCTCCTATAAAATACTTTCCGAGTCACCTGTACTCGGATTCCAGTGCCACTGAAAGTGTTTAGCTTTCCGAGGCACCTGTATAAGGGTGTCGCGGAAAGCTAAATAAACAATTTTTATTTTTTTTAATACAGACTTTCCGAGGCACCTGTTCCGCGACCCACGCACAGGTGGGGTCGCGGAAAGTACTTATTTTTTTTTTTAATTAAGTGTATCCGCGACACCTCTTCAATGAAGGTGTCGTGGATACTTTTTTTTTTTTTTTTTTTTTTTTTTTAAATAATTTTAAAAAACAATATTCCCCTGTTATTTGCTCAAATAAAACCTAAAACCTCTAAAGAATTATCAAAATTCATACAAAATTTACAAAATAATAACAACTAATTAAACTACTATTCAACAACAAATTAAAAAAACAATAACAACTAATTAAGCCTATCATTCAAGAATAATTTAACCGAACAATAACATATTGAATGCTAAAGAAAAATATAATCGTAAGTAGTACACCACTTGCCATTTAAGTATTGTGATTTTAATATGTAATAGCTATCGAAAAATGTATTAATCAAAGAGGAAGCGAAGAGATTTTCATAAAATCACATGCACTAGCCCATCGGCCAAGTAGTACAAGAATTTAGAATGACACCACAATTATTTCCAGGGAAAATGGAATTAACTTGTACATTATTGTTGGCAAGAGAACAACAGTCAGACACATGTTTCTTGTTGCAGAAGAATAGATTTTTGTTAACCACAGATTGTAACAGTGTACATACTGAACCTCCCATCCTTCGGGTGTATTTATCCCATTTCGTGAAACAAGTGGCCAAAGTGTGAAGTTTTGCTTAAGTGCATTCATCATCTGCTAACAAATTCACTTCTTTCTGGTGCTGGAATCTGAGGACAAAATATATAGATACAATCAAGACAATTTAGTTATACACTAAAGGAAGCTCAAGAAGATATCAAGTTACAAAATTAAGATGTTTTCACACTGGTGGCACACAATCATGTGAGTGAACAGAACTTTAGCAGGCTGGATTTGCAAAAGTGAAGACTGGGTGACAAGATTGATATCATCTGATGAATATTACCTGCAATCACAGCTTGTGATTGTTACAAGCCTGCATTGCTTCTTCATAATCTTCAATTGAAGCTTCAACATTTGGCTATGTCTGATTATATGAACACAAAAATAAAGATAAAAGTTACCTATCAGCACGCAACCACTAAAAACAATCCATAATATGAACTTCCTTATTAACAAAATAATTATCAACCTACTTTGTCGAATTCAATGAAATTCGGAACAATAAATTCAACAATATTAGTAAAACTCCCAAAATTTTTCGTGTAAAAAACACTCCGAGTACCATTAAACAAAATCTTTATGCGAAGTTTGCCGTAATCCCATCTCCATCAATATTCACTCCATTTTCTCATATCTCACTGCCTTCTGCTTTTCAAAATCAAAACGAAGAAACTTATCTAAATGGACCCCTATCCCACTTGTCAACCAACTTATCAAGTGTTTGATTCCCTGGCATTGGAGTTTAATTAACCACATTTCATGCATCACCAAAAAAAAAAAAAAAAAAACAGTGTATGCTTATATGAGATTAGAGATCACTCAACTTCCAGGAGTTTAATTAGGGCCACACCCCACAAAAATTAAATAAATAATAAATAAACACACACCAACGATTAATTATTTTCTTACCATGCGGGGGTTAATATTAAGTACCAAATGGCCCAATTCTTGATTGTCTCTTCCATTTCCTGTGGTAAAATAAAGGCTCCAGAACGTTCTCCACATCCTGAATCTTAACCTTATATCTCTATTATTATGTCAGATTCCATTGAAGACATTGACAAGTGTATACTCAATACCAATAGCATGTTAAAGGTGACTAAGCAAAGGCCAGCATGCAGTGCAATTACCACTCATCTTATGGATGATACAAATAAACAAATAGAAATTGTGTTGTATAAACAAATGCAGACTCAAAGAACCAAAACTAGAATTAATCCCAAATAGAAATATGCAACGGTAAAGATAATTTGAATTTATTGGCAATATATCACACAACAAGTTTAACCACCTACTAATGGTAAATAACTATGTGTTTAATATCTTTTCAAAAAAAAAAAAAAAAATATGTGTTTACATCGTTACCAAAATGTACCTCAAACTCAAGCTCAATTAACCCTGCTATGTTCAGCATACAGCTTCGATTATCAGCAGCCTGAGTTTTTAGTAAATCCTGAAAATTGAAAAGGAATTATTATTAATGAGACATAAATAAAGTGGCAATAAGAGAAGGGAAAATTGAATAGCCAATTCACCTTGAGTTGAATTGCACACCAGAATCTCTGAACCTTCAGTTCGGTAACCTGTTACTTAAGTTAGTAATGCTGCTATCCAAATCATTCTTTTAGTGTTCTGAAGCCAAGCAATAGTGAATAGCTTTGTTCTAGTGGAATGCATTAAAACTGCAAATGCACACATGTATATATACTAATGTACACAGCTTACATTTCGATAATCAAAATATTTATCAACAAATGCTATATGCACATCTTGTAGAAAATGTTATTGATGCAACTTAAGATACACTATAAGCATATATTGACATCCTCAAGAATAAATATTTATATCAACAAATCAATATGATATATGTATTAAATACACATTTATTTCAAACAAGAGGACATAAATTTGTGTATACATTTAAATTACACAAAGAAACCAGCACAGGAACATGAATCAAACTAAAGCAAAATGAGAGCTGCTTCCCCCTACAAAAACACACATAAATTTACCTGTGCACGAACAAATCCACACAAAGCAAAAGTAGTGTATTTTCCATCATCTGACGATCGTAGATGGCAGTCTCCTACTCTGTCAACTCCCCTCACTCCATATTCCTGAACAAATAGTCTCGGAAAATATAAATCTAAAAATTAGGGTTTTGAATTATGAAAATTGGTAACAAACAGTAAAGCACCAGAAAAAAATTTGAAAGCAGTATGCATAATTCGTAGTTCGTAGGAAAAGGGGGCCTTATTGAGACTGAAAATTGAATTAGGTAGTTTTCAATCCGACGACTTACTGTAAGAATCAAGAGTTTAGAGGTAGTGTGGACCGTCTTCTTCCTTGGCTCCTTGCTCGACAAGTGGACAGTTGCCCTCTATCCATATAAAAATAAACTTACCGGTTATTTTTGGAATCGGCAGCTACGGGGTGGTGGCGGTGGCGAGTGAGGCAGCTCTGACGAAGGAAGGGCGGCGACTGAGGCTGGCGGTGGCTGTCGGTTGTCGTAGTCGGAGAAGGAAGAGTGGCGACGGAAATGACGGTCTGTTCTGGTCTCAAGCGTGATTGGATGTCGGTTCTCGTCGTCGGAAATGAGAGGCGAGGAGAGGCAGCGAGCGGAGAGGGCGAGAGAGTGAGAGAGAGTGTGAAAGCTAAGCCAAGCTTCGCGAGAGAGAGCAGATCTGTTCTTTTTTTTTTTTTTTATATTATTAAAATAATAATAATAAGGGTATCCGCGTCACCATTTTAGAGAGGGTGCCGCGGATACACTTTAATAATATAATATCCGCAACACCCCTTTCTAATTGGTATCGTGGATTCTCTTATTATTATTTTAATAATATAATTTCTGAGACACCTTTACTGATTGGTGACGCGAAAAATTAACCATTTTCTTTCCACAACACCTTCTTTGTGAAGGTGTCTTGTAAAGTGAGACTTCTATTCTCAATTTTGTACTAGTGGTGCCATGTTGTACCGCCAACACCTTACGTTGAGACTCAATCCTGCACGCAGGACTTCATGGCCTCCAAGAACACCTCACATCTCTATTTTTGCTCATTCTCTTCTTCTCTCATTTTTTTTTTTTTTTTTTTTTACTTTCCATCTCTCTTCTCTCTTTAAAACATGTATTTATAAGCTTTGAGTGAATCGATTCCCTTGAAGTAGTAAAGTCCATCCGTCTAACACTCGTTCCCATCAGTTCCCCCGATTGGTCCTGTATAACACACATATAAGAGTTAAAGTGGACATTGCTATGCATATCATCATTTAACTGAGAAACAGAAATAAGATTGCAACTTAAAGACGGAACATAAAGGACATGATTAAGAACAATTTTTTCGTTAATCGAACCGAGCCTTCTTGAGTTACAACCACTGTTTTTCCGTTGGGTAACCCAACAGGGCAATGAAATATATCTTTTGCATCAGTCATTCGAGTGGTATCACCAGTAACGTGACGAAGCCCCTGTGTCAATTATCCACAACCGTCGATCAAATTTACCATTCAATTGATCATAAAAAATTTCTGTACCACTAATCAGCCCTGTTAATGCATGTGGTTGCTCGTCGTCAGCCATTGATGATTTATGCACAGATATAAACCTTAGCGAATGATACCATGTAGAATACAAATAAACAAGAAGAAGAGGAAAAACTAATATATTGTATCTTGTGTCAACTTCAATACAAGCACTTGTATATATAGTGCTAACAAGATGATTAAAAATAAATACAAATGAGAAAACAAAGAGACACATGGAAAACCAAGAGACACATGGGAAACCCAAGAGACATATGGAAAATCAAGAAACACATGACTATTAATATAGATGATTAATATCATCAAATATCTCAACAAAACCGTCGCTGAAATATAATTTTATTTTATAATTAATTTTTTTTACAAGTATCATTTTTAATATATATTTTTTAAAAATCTTTATATTCAAATTGCGCATTGCAATCACAAGTAAACTCTATATACATTTAATTAATTTGAAACAAAATCAATTGTAATTAATATTTGTTAAACAATAACATTCAATAGTATGAATAATATTTGAACATAGTACGCTACGTATTTATTAAATTCTAAAAAAAGCTAAAAAATATTTTTTTATATGAGAATATAAAATATTTTTGTTGAAGAATATTGTTGTTGTGAACTTGGCCGACTTGAATCCATAAATTTTTTTGATCTCTGATCTGCCACATAATTGAGATGAATTGCATAAAAACAACAAATCTTTAGTCCACCACATGCATCTATCATCTAACTGTCGGTGGAATGTTCTTAAAAGAGGCATGCAATATTGTTACAAGTGCTTAACACTTATGTTAAAATTATAACTAGTAGTAAATGCGCAATTTTATATCCTTGTTTATGGACTGTTATCACATTATTTAAAAATATTGGGTACTGAATTTGACCTTTGTATTCTTTATTCATCCTGCCCAAACAATCTCCAATCATTGAGTGTTAAACTTGGTCTTTTACCGGCTTCCGCCCAACAAATATTTACACCGATTTGAGATGGTAGTGTTATATTTTTTTTATCCCTTGCTTGTGCACCAGCCTTATTTTGTATAACGAGTAACTCTACATATCAATTTTGTTCAGACTAATTTCTCAAATCGTACATTACTGAATTGAGATGTTTTTGGTGATTCATAAATCATTTCCTAGTACTGAAGCTAAGAGAATAAGCTTATTATGTAAAAGCTGCAACAAATTTGCAGAAGCAAAGCAGAAAAGGAGAAGAAATTGAGAAGGAAATAGAGAAATAGCATTAAAAACAAACTCCAGAGTAATTCTGCAAATACACCAAACAGAGATTGTAATGACTGAAAAAGAAAAAATAATGAAACAAACTCCTAAGCTTGTAATACCAGGCCAGATTAATCTTCAGTTCATCACATATTACATCAACAAGGTTTTCCTTGCTTTATTTAATTCACCAACAACATCACGAATCTTCATTCTGTTGCTGGGAATTCCACAGAACAAGCAACCCCAACTTTGATCACACAAACTAAGCACACATCAAATTATCGTTCTCCTCACAGGATTTCCCTTTCTTCCTCATTCGTATCTGTTCATCACTTTCTTGGAGAAGTTTGGGATCAGCAATCTCCACTCCTCTGTCCGCTAAAGCAGCCTTAGCATAGCTATGAAGGTTTAAGCCATATTGGAACAATTCATGTGTAGGTCTCTTCCCAGTGAGCATTTCTAAGATTAGTATGCCAAAGCTATATACATCACCTACTTTTGATGGCCTGCTTCCCATACCATATTCTACTCCCAAAAAAAAAAAGAAGGTGACTATCAAATGTAGATTACAAGAGTAAATTCCATCAATTGAAAGTAGAAAGAAGATTGGATTGGAGAAGTTTTTATTAGGCATGAATTAGTGTGAATTATAAAACTTACCCGGAGGTGCATATCCAACAGTTCCTTGTACTCCTATAGAACTATGGTTGTCTGATGAAGAGCATTGAATCCTTTGTTGTACAAATCTTGCCACTCCAAAATCACTTACATGTGCACTCATGTTTGTATCCAGAAGAATATTACTCAGCTTGAGGATCGCAATAGATTATTGCAGGTTCACAATCATTATGAAGATTAATCAAAGCACATGCCACATCAATGAGAATGTTTAACCTTTCAACATAACTTAACCTCCTATTGTCTTCAATTTGGGAATTCTCTGGCAACTAAAATGCAACCAGTTCTCAAGGTTATCATTATCCATGTATTCGTAAACTATAGCCTTGAAATCATTCCCTTGAAAATCAAACCCCAAGCAAGAAGTTAACACCTTTGACAAGATTACAGTTGTCTAGTGTTTTTCAATATCTCACACTCAACTACAAAACTTCTAGAAGCTCCATGACGCAAAAGATCAATTACCTTGACTGCAAAAGTAGTTACATCATGATCAAAACATCCTCTATACAGTGGCGGAGCCAGGATTTAGTTGAGTAGCGACGAAAAGCAAAGGTAAAAAAAAAAAAAATGATCAAATACAATGTTTTGTAGATGGAGAAAGGAAGTTGGCAATAGGAATTGAACTGCTGAATTTGTAGATGGAGAAAGGAAAGTTGGAATAGGAATTGAACTGCTGACCTTTCATATGACACCATAAAAAAGTAAAGTCCTTACATCTAAACTAAACTACCATTTGTTAAAATCTTGGGTATTTTAATATATATCCATTTATATGGGATATGGCAGTGGTGGGCAGCTGCCCCCACTGCCCCTATTGTGCTCCGCCACTGCCTCTACATATACAGCTCCAAAACCACCAACTCCAAGTAAATTTTCTTCAGAGAACCCATTAGTGGACTTGAGGAGGGACTGGTATGACACTCTTAAGATTGAGTTTTCTTAACAAATTAGGAAAGGGTTCTTTACTTTGTCCTCTTAACAATCTAAGGCAAAGAATAAACATTGCAACAGGTAGCCCCAACAATCCAAGAATCAAAGGAATTACTATTTTCAAATAACTTTTGGCTGACGTCGGATTGCCGGCGGTGAGGTCCTCTCCGAAGAATTTGTTGACATCGAAGATGGGTGTTCGACGATAGGGAGGGAGTAAAATCAGGAGGATCTAAACTACGCTTAGCTGATACCAGATGAATGTAATTGAAACTGAAATTGAATAATCCAAAACAGTTACAGAGATAGAGACTAATACTAGAGAGATCTGTTACACGTAAAAGTCTCATAACAAATAGACTTGTACTGTGCTGACTATTCCTATACCACATATAATAACTTATTAAATAGGAAATAATATATTCTAATTATATTATTCACACACTACTAGCCAACTTGCCGATGTATGTCTTCACTAAACCACACATCCCAGTTACCTTTGATAGTTTCATATCCAAGCTTGGCCTACATAATATGTATGATCCAGCTTGCGGGAGGGTATCAGAAGATGTTAACAAAGTCAGTTAGAGTTAGTTAAATGTAACAGTTAGTTTGTTCAGTAGGTTAGAAGTCTTATCCTTGTATATAAAGCTTTCTTTTTCCCTCCTTTGTATTCAGTTAGACAATACTCAGAAATACAGTTCTATCTTCTTCTATCTTCGTGAAATACTCCTAATGTCTCAAGTTGCCAGAACAGGTCCTTAATTTGCCAGTTTTTCAAGGAGGAGAATTTTTATTTATTTTTATTTTTTTTTGAAAAACCAATAAACGAATTATATTGAATCATCAACGAGGAACAAAATACAACTAGGTAGGGAAAATCCCACCACTCACCTGTGCAAACACATAAACTACATGATTCGCTGACCTCTTGACATAGCAAACTACAACGTTTCCAATACATGTCACTAGCAATAAGCCGCCACTTCTTAATAATAGCAGCTCTCAGTATGCACCCCGACAAGAGTCCAAGTATGGGTGGACTAAATCCTGGATATTTTTTTTTTCAGAATTATTGGAATATTGTAGGGGATAATATTGTCTGCCACAATAATGATTTTATCAGAATTGCCAGCCTCGCTAGAAGATTAAACTCCACTCACATAGTGTTGACCCCTAGGAAGCCTAGCAGATCTCAAATCTATTGCTTGTGCTCAGTAACTTACAGAATTAATGTTAAGCTTTGGTTTGGTCTCAGATTCTCAAAGTGCTTTTGTACCACGAAGGCTAATCACTAATAACATAATGATACCTTTTGATATGCAACACTATTTGAAAACAAAAACTCAAGGTAGAGAAGGTTTTGCGGCGGCCCTAAACTTGATATTAATTAGTAAAGCTTACAATAGGGTGGAATTGTTTCTACTTCGAAATATTATGTTGAGGTTGGGTTTTAAGGAACACTGGTTAAGTTAATTAATGAATGCATATCTATTGTTTTATATTATGTGTTGAATAATTGGGAGGAGATTGGTCCTATTTTACCAAAAAGAGGCATCCGTCAAGGGGAACCCCCTCCCCTTACATTTTCTTTACTATAGCTAAGGGCTTCATGTTGGTCCAGAGCACGTACTAGTACAAAAAGGTGTAAAGAAATATTACATTAGGCTACCTTTCTTCAAACAAGAGAAGTGTATTGTTAAAAAAAATGCAATGGATATATCGTAAATAAATGAATACGAAACTGCGACTTTTTTTTTAACAAAAAAAAAAAAAAAGACACAATTTCTTTAAGAAAAGTATAACTTTGCATGACTGGTATGATCTTGGAGAAAGGGTCGTGCAAAAATGGATTAATAAAATTTAAAATGACAAAAAACCTGCATATACTTTCTGATCCGCGACCCTTGTGGGTTCGATATTTGTTTTTGTACGGTAAACTACAATTGACTCGTACACTTGTGGGTACATAATTAAAATTGTCCGTCAAAGGAAAGGAAGAGCTATAGCGGATAACATAATTAAAAACTTGAAGACATTTTCAACAAAGGAAACCTTTTTTTTTTTATAAAAGGAATTGAAAAAGTTAAGATTCAACTTGACTACTCACTCCTTCTCACACTCCTTAGGCCCGTCTTATACGCACAGACAATGTTGAAAATATATTGATTTTTATTTAACATTTTCTTTTTAAATAAGAATCCAGTAAACAACGTAACTTTGAAACTTTTTAAAAAATATAACTAATCCTTTTTGATCTGGCTAGTAAACATCACGTTACTCCTTCCATTGCATGTCATAACTTATTAATGGTAAAGAGAATAATAAGAAAAGAAAAAAAAAAAAAGGGAACTTTTTGCATGCGCCAACCAATATAATGAGCTTCATGTTTACTGGGAAGTACTAAAAAAAAACATTAAAAAAAGTGAAGTAACTGTATACTTACTTTAACTTAAAATAAATAACAAGCAAAAATTAACAACATAATTGAATTAAACACCAAAAAAGGACATAATTAAATATCAAGAAAGGGCTTCAATAATTTACTAGTAGTCATCATCATAGCCATGGTGAGAGTCATGACAACATGTGAAATTACAAATTTATGCATATTAAAAGAACATTGAGGGCACTTCACATCGTCTGGTATTTTATCCAAAGTTAATGGATATTCAAGAATACAACAAGAATGTTGACCCTGAGAAGAAGCAAGCTTCTCATAACAATCTGTTGGAATCAGCAGCTCAGCTATCATTTAACTAGTATGAAGGAAAACATGACACTGAATTGAAAGGGAAAAGAGCATTGTATTTCTTATCTCATCTTCTTAATACAACAGTGCTTTATATAGGAAGAGAGAAAGAAGGAAAGAAAGAAGAAATCAGTAGAAAGCAGTAGAAAGCCAGTAGGCAGTTATAACAGACAAACAGAGAAAAAACTTATTACAATAATGCCCTTTATGATTTATCTTTATCATTCAACACCCCCCGTAAGCTGGATCATGAATGTCAAGAATGCCCAGCTTAGATTGGAACACTCAAAAGTGGTTTTGGCAAGGCCTTGGTGAAACCATCAGCTACCTGTTTTTGGGAAGAGAAGGAGCAGCTTAACAGCCTTCTTTACTTTTGCTTGACTATGTGGCAATCTTTCTATGTGCTTTGTCATTTCATGAAACAATGGTTTTCCCCTATAGCAATGGCTGACTGACTATCACAGTAAAGGGAAGTAGTGTTCAGACTCATATTCAAATCTGTGAGCAAAATAATGCAACCACTGAATCTCACAAACAGTTGATGCTAAGGCCCTGTATTCAGCTTCAGAGGAAGATCTTGAGACAGTGCTTGTTTTCTTAGTCTTCCAAGAAATCAGATTTTCTCAAGGTATATGCAAAAACCAGTAATAGACTTCCTTGACTCAACACCAGTTGCCCAATCAAGTCAGAAAAACCTTGTAATCTTGTGTGAGATTTTGCATGATAAAACAAGCCTTCCTGGAGATCCCTTAAGATACCTGAGCACCCTATGAGCGGCAGTGAGATGAACATTGGTAGGACTATCAACAAACTGACTAAGTTGTTGAACATCATGTGAAATGTCTGGTCTTGTGTTTGTGAGATACAGCAATTTTCCAACCAATCTCCTATAAATCTCAGGGCTTTCAAAGAGGAGTACCTTCTGTATTAGTGAGTTTTAAACCTGTTGTAGCAGGTGTAGCTGCAGGTTTAGCTTCAAGAAAACATCATCTCCTTGAGAATTTCTAAGGTATATCTTCCTCTGAAACAGACTAAGACCCTCAGAAGTTCTGAATGCCTCAATTCCCAGAAAATAATTAATTTGTCCAAGGTCTTTGATTTTGAACAGCTTATCTAAAAACTGTTTTAGCTCATCAATCTGTGAGGTAGATGTTCCAGCCACTAAAATGTCATCCACATAGATAAGCAAAGCTGTAACAACCCCTTTGAAGTTTTTGTAAATAGTGAAGGATCAGCAGATGACTGTTGAAACTAGGGGTGTAAACGAGCCGAAGCCGAGCTCGAGCCTGGGTAAGCTCGAGCTCGAGCTCGTTTATGAAGGCTCGTCGAATTCGAGCTCGGCTCGATCGAGCTCGAATTGATGCTCGAGCTCGAGCTCGTTATTTTCGGGCTGCTCGAGCCGGTTATTTTCGGGCTGCTCGAGCTCGGCTCGAGCAGCTCGATTGTTCGAGTTCGAACTCGAGTTCGATCTTTGAGCTCGAGTTCGAGCTCGATTTTGACATTGCATTTGACCTATTTAAAACATTTGATTAAAAATTCAAACTACTTTGTTTTATCGATACATAAAATAATAGAAATCTTTTGGATTTTTGAGTTTAAAATTTTAATTTCTAATTGTTATTTTTATATATTATTATTATTATATTTATATTATATGATATTATGTATTATATATATTATATATTATATTGCTCGCGAGCGGCTCGACGAGCCACGAGCCTAGAATATCTAGGCTCGGCTCGAGCTCGATTACTAAACGAGCCGCTCGAGCTCGGCTCGAGCTCGATTTTGACCGAGCTCGAGCCGAGCTTTGACCGAGCCGCTCGAAAGCGGCTCACGAGCTGCTCGCTTATTTAACACCCCTAGTTGAAACCCAATCTTTTGTAAAGCTGAGGTTAGCTTTGCATTCCATTGCCTGCTAGCTTGTTTTAGTCCATACATTGACCTTAGTAACTTACAAACCTGCTTTGGTTTATCAGTGCTAAAACCAGGGAGTGGGAACCATGTAAACCTCCTCATCTAAGTCTCCATGGAGGAAGGATTGTTGATGTCAAGCTGTGTATATCCATCCTTTGGCAAATGGCCACAGCTAGGAAAGTCCTTATTGTAGTCATTCTGGCCACAGGTGAAAAAGTCTCATTGATAATTCCACCCCTAGTTGCCTGAGTATATCCTTTTTGCCACAAGTCTAGCTTTGTATCTCTCTACTGTACATCAGCTCATTGCTTTACCTGAATACCCATCTGCATCCAATAGGGATCTTGCCAGAAGGAAGGTCTGTTAGTATCCAAGTGTTGTTGGTATCAATGCCTTCTATTTCAAGTTGTCATGGCTCTTCTCCATGACTCCATTCTGAACAGCTTCTGCATATGATTGTGGCTCTTCTATAGCCAGTATAGAGGAGGCACAAATCCTCTGATGTAAAGGGGATAGAGTCATAAGATATCACCTTATCTAAGGTATGTGGAGAAGTCCTTGCATGTGAGCAATAATAATCATGCAGCTTGATTGAACTCTTCTTATTCTTTCAGATCTTTTTGGTTGCTGTTGACAGACATGCTCCTCCTTGAGGACTGTCAAGCATCTCTGCCTCATTTCTTGACTTAACAATCAGCTCCATTCTCATCACCATGTTCATTCAAATCTGCTGAATGATCTTCTGGTGTGATCAGTGTCCCTGGGACCAAGATCTGCTGCCTGAGACATGTGATAAGAACTGTAATGACCTGATGATTGCCCTGTGTCCTCTCCATAGAAAGGTATCTGCATCAATGGGAATAAGAGGCAGTGTAGGATTGGAATGAGAAAATGGTACAGCAGGTCTTGCTGGAACTTCTGCTTGAAGGGATATATATGCTCTCATGGAACTGGACATCCCTAGATATAAAACACAACTGTCAGCAAGGTCATACAATATATAACCTTTTACATGGGCAGGAACCCCAAAAATTACACTTTCTGGCCCTGGGCATAAACTTATTCCTTCCTTGTGAAGCTGTAGCACCAAAACAAAGGCAACCAAAAGTTCTGAAAAGATGGTAGTTCACTGATTTATCAAACAAGATTTCATTAAGTGACTTTCCACTATTAAAGAAGTGGGCACCTGTTGATGAGATAGATAGCATGCAACACACAATGACCCCAGAACTCTAAGGACACCCCAGACTGGAACCTGAGAGCTCTAGCAACATTCAGAATGTGTTGGTGTTTTCTTTCTGCAACTCCATTTTGCTGGGGTGATTGACACAGGACTTTTGGTGTATTATTCCTTTTTCATCAAAGAAAGAAGTCATGAAGAATTCAGTCCATTGTCAGATCTCACCATTTTAATCTTTGTTGAAAATTGGGTATCAACATAGCTGTAAAAATTCTGAAACAGTTTTTTAACTTCTGATTTGTTTACCATCAAATGGAGCCATGTGAATCTACTACAATGCATCAAGAAATGGTTAAGAAATAGCGTTCCCTTTTCAAAGAAGCTACTGCAAAAGCCCCCACACATCCATGTGAATCAAAATCAAAGGCATTTTGCAGCTCTAGTGTTACTGACAGGAAAAATAGACTTCTTGTGTTTAGCAAAAGAACAAGTATCACACATAATTCCTGTGATTTTTGATTTTGAACACACTTTATTCCTTTCAAGGTATGAATCTTATCTATGGATAATGTCCCAATCTATGATGCCACACATGTATAGTTGAATTATTACTCTGACTACTAACTTCAACTTGCTGTCTTATCTTCATAGGAGGCTGACAAGCAGATAGAGTCCCTCCTTTTCCTTAGCAAAACCATCCACCATGCCCATGAAGTCCCTGAATATCACAAGAGTCAGCATTCATAATGATGTGAACCAGTTTTTTTGTCAATTTGCTAGTTCATAATGAGTGTGCAACCAGTTTGTTTTGTCAATTTGCTAGTGGAGATGATGTTGAAGAGAAAGATGGGATGTATAGAACATTTTTCAGCAGCAGGTTAGGAAGGAGCCTGACTCTCCCATATGTGATCACCTGAACTGTTTCTCCATTTGGCATTTTACAAGAAGTATCATTGATGGGAATTGGCAAATTTTCAACCATAATCTAGGGAGCATGTAATGTGATCTGTGCTCCTGAATCCCAAAAATCCATAACAGTGGGGCAATTTAAAACAGCATAATATGTGGAGGGTTTGAAGATACTTGCCTTTCTCTTGAACTGTCTGGCATTTTTGGGAAGTTAGGTCTCATCCCAGTATCACTAACTGTGACTGCAGAGCTGGTGGAGGATTGATTTCCTTGATTCTGCCCTTGTAACAGAGATAAAAGCCTCTTGAACTAATCTGAAGAGAGCCCTATATCACCCACTTGATTAACAGAGGAATTGAAATTCTGCTGATGGGAATTGGCATTCTGCTAATTGTCTTGGTTTTGCTTAACCTTGGACTTATATCCTTGCACCCCAACCAGGGGGATACCATGCTTTTTATAGCATTTATCTATGGTATGGCCATTCATACCACAATATGTGCATTTTGGCACACTTTTGCCTCCTGCATTATTGAATTTCTTCCTACTGTTTGAGGTTGCCACTGCAATCACATTTTCATCATCTAGGACTTGATTCTGAACAACATTAGCTTGCACGACCTCATTGTTCTTATGAGTTCCAGCATTATTAAGCTTCCTTTCTAATTTTAAAGTCATGTTAAGGACCTTCTCCATAGTTGGAAGAGGATCCATAACTAGAACTCCTGATTTCACAGTTTCAAATTCATCATTCAGGCCTTCCAAAAATCTAATAACCTGATCCTCTTCCCTGTCTTTTCGTATCTTAGTCATAAGAGAGCATGCACATCTAGGGACACATTCACAAATGGGAAGGGGTCTAACTGCATTCAATTTTTCCCACATAGCATTACATCTAGTAAAGTACTCATTGATAGACACGTTACCCTTGTTGATTCCTGTAGATCTCGTTTTGAATTTCTCCAATCTTGTGAGAGTCAGCCTGGGAGTATCTCTTCTTCAAGGCATTCCAAATGTCCTCAGCAAATTCGTAATAGAGCACGCTCTCAGCGATAGTAGATTTTTTAGGGATCTCAGAATCCATGAACAAAACGATATCGTTTGACCTCTTCCAGGCAGCAAATTTTTGAGTCGGATTCACCTGGATTTTTGATCAAACCACTCACGAATCCATATTTGTTCTTCACTCCCAGTGCAAGCTTCATAGACCTGCTCCAGGTCGCATAATTTGATTCAGACAGGGGAGGGATACCAAAACCACGTTCGGATTCTCCGTAACGTGTAGGTACATCGGATCGTCGATCTCATCCATCCGATGCACCGAATTTGGACTTGCATGGAACTGACTGACGGAGTTGAGGCTCCCTCCGTATTTCCGGTGGACTCCTCACCGCCGATTTCACGATCCGTGCTCACCACTGCGGCGTAGCTGCGATGTCGCTCTGCATACCATGTTGGAATCAGCAGCTCAGCTATCATTTAACTAGTATGAAAGGAAAACATGACACTGAATTGAAAGGGAAAGAGCATTGTATTCTTATCTCATCTTCTTAATAAACAGTGCTTATATAGGAAGAGAAAGAAGGAAAGAAAGAAGAAATCAGTAGAAAGCAGTAGAAAGCCAGTAGGCAGTTATAACAGACAAACAGAGAAAAAACTTATTACAATAATGCCCTTTATGATTTATCTTTATCATTCAACACAATCTTTGAATGCTTGGCTGAAACCTTTGATGTGTATATTGCTCTTCCATTTTTGGTACGCATTCATCACTGTCATCATTTTGTCACCTAATCACATGCTATTATTTCTTCTCCTTTGCTTAACAAAACCCATGCTCCAAATGTTGTGCTTTTAGCTTCGTAAGCTAGTAACTTTTGGAGTCCAAGAAAAATT
Organism: Ipomoea purpurea; assembly: GCA_009835305.1. Classification (NCBI taxonomy): domain Eukaryota; kingdom Viridiplantae; phylum Streptophyta; class Magnoliopsida; order Solanales; family Convolvulaceae; genus Ipomoea; species Ipomoea purpurea. The sequence continues at coordinate 22,945 of VALG01000478.1, forward strand.
TTGTCCTCATCTTCAATACGACCCTTATTTAAATTAGATAAATGGTCAAATAGGCTCGACTTTGGCTTAAAAAGTACAATTAGCCTAAACTTTTTTAAAGGTGCAATTACACACATCAACAATTCATTTAGCTTGCAATGAGCCCAAAAACCAAGTTAATGACCTGTATCACAGGCCATTAGGTTCAGTGCCCA